>JANTOP010000001.1:0-29410 GCA_027564815.1 Symmerus nobilis
AAAAAAAAATTGCAAGATTTACTTAAATACATGTATAAAATGTTCTCAGAGTTTCAATAAATTATATACATTCCTTATTTGTTAAAAAAATGCATGAAAATCACTAAAAAAACGCAGTGCTAACCATATTTCCCCCCTTAAAAACTAAAAAAGAAAATTAAAATAATTAATTGTTTAAATGGTCAATAGCCAAAGAAACCTGCCGGATCATGAATAAAAACTGCAGAGATAATTGAAACCGAAAGGAATCTGCTATTTATTTCAACTTATTAGGTACAAATTGAAATTCCGTTTAGAAAAGCAATTAATAAATTAATAATCTAATAATTAATATAATTTATCTAACAAGGAAACGACTGTAAATTAGGTACAAAAGAGACGAAATGTTTGACAACATTATTTTATGATTTGGAACCAATCAATATGAACATTTATAAAGAGTTGAATTCATGAAAATAACTATTATGTTAAGAGTATCACAATTGAATATGTCAAACATATTATGTTGACTCTTACAGAAAATAAGCTAATCATAATTATTATGAAATAAGTAGTAAATCTTGTAAAATACATTGCATAACGACATGTGAGGTAAGATAAACTACCTTGAAATTGAAATGTCAATCCGTTTGTTAAATTTTTGAAATTGGAGAAATTAACTGAAAGATTTCGTTTCAGATTGTATTATTCTTATGTAATTATAACCCGAAATCCGACTAAAATTAATTATAAAATTATATAACAGGAAAATGGTATTCCAGTGTTTGTAAAATATATTAATCCGGATGTCTAGCTGTGTGTAAAGCTTACAAATGAATTCTGTGGATAGTTAACTACTTTTCATTTACAATAAAACTTTCATTTATATGTTCCAAAAACATAAAACTAAACGAGCAGATAAATACATTATTTAATAATTTAATGCAAATAATGATTTGTTTGATTCAAACAAGAAATATATTCATGTATATATGTTTAAAATAATTTTCCTAAAATGAATTAGGATTTTTTTTTATTTTAAATTTTATCTAAATATGGTTCTATTCATGTCAATGTAATATATACATAAACATACCATTATTTGTTATATCTAATGTAATTGAACTATGATGTGGTCTGAACAAAGTTTTTAATAATAAATCAAGTGGATAAAAACCTTTGCTCCAAATCCAATTGATGTGATTTGTCAGCTCACCTGGTGGCTGATCGGATATCTGATTCGTCAATTTATTTCTCACATATTTGAATGCATTTGCGATATTACGTTTTATCCAATTTATAAATCTGGATATACGATTAAATGCTTCGGCAATTTTATTGGTTTCAGTATCGGCAGCCGGTGCCGATAAGCTCGATGAACCAAAATTGCTCAAAAGCAAGGCCAAGAAAAGATTAAGAACCTAAAAAAAAAAAGATTTGTAAGGAACATTATATTAATCATCATCAAATCGATAAAAACGACAATTTTTGATATTTTTACGTACAACTAAATTTCCAATAACAACCGTTGCTAAAAAGAACGGAATACAGGATACGTCACCCACTAACATGCAATCCCACATTGATTCTATCCATTCTCCGCATAAAACACGAAATACAATCATAAAGGAGTGCATGAAATCGGTAAAGTTCCATCGAGGTAGATCACCATCCGGAAATCGATCCACATGATCTAAAAAATTCAAAATTTTATATTAGTAATTAGATAATGTAATGACATAAAACGTTATACATTCTTATGAATATAATAAATTTTACAAAATCTTTACATACATGCCCAGATTACTATTATTTATTTACAAAAGCTTTTTTCTACAGACAAAAAAAATTATTTTCAGCAGAAAAGACCCATAAATTAAATTAGGATCCAAGGGTAGATTTAGGAAATATCATAAAATTAATAAGCGTTATCAAATACAGGACATTTTTATTTACCTTCTCGATGTTCTTCAATACGGAATCTGAATTTTATTAGTGAATAGGGAAGACTAATATTTTTTTAAAAAAAATAGTTAAGTTAGTTCAAAAATCTGTTTATTGAGATACAGGCAAACACGGAAGGTGTTTTAAATTTCACTCCAAAAATTTGTATGTAAGAATTATCCTTAAAAATTACAGTGTAATCCACTTATAATGGACCCGGTTATAATGGAAACTCGCTTATAATGAACAATTTTCTAGGTCCCGACTGAACTGGACTGATTCATTTAATACAATACTTTTTAAAATGGATATAATGGACCCGCTTATAATGGAATTTCGGTTATACTAAACTAATATTTGTAAGTTTTTCCACTATAAGCGAAGTTTAAAAGCTCGCTCTCCATATATCGATGGTTTAAAGCACAATAGCGCTAAGTCCATTCATTCGAAAATGGGGAATGTTATGAAGATGAAGGGGGCAGGTTTGAGAATAGAGACGTAGAAGAAATTTCCATGGAAACTAGGGAGCCCAGTGATAATACGCTTATTGCAGATTGTGAAGGTGATTATTTTCACAACTTTATAGAATTTTTTTTTCCAATATAGCCAAACTCAGCATTTTTGGACTTAGCAATATTATGCTCCGAACCATCGATATATTCTGAAATTCACAAATTTTTTCAATTATTAAACAATTTTAACAACCGTTGTGTTTTTGAATAATGAATTTTCTTCAATCCACAACCGTTGCGTTGTGGCTGCTCATGGTATCGGCCGTTTTTCGTATGAGTCTGGCAGTGCAACTGAAAGGAATATTTTTATAATTTCAAATAAGAAACCTACAGGATTTTTTTTAAATGATAAATTCAGTATAATTACTGAAATTGAAAATGGTTCGTCACAAGCGACAATTTGGTAATTATTTAAAAAATTTGAATGGTCAAACAAAATTACACATTTTTTTAGGATGTAAACAATAAATAAAGCATCATTTCCTATCTTTAATTACAATAAACTAATATTCGAATATAATGAACCTCCGGATATAATGGACAAAATTTGTGGGCCCCTCAGAGTCCATTACAAGCGGATTACACTGTATTTCTAAAATCCTAAAATAAAGGGATAAAAATATAGCATAATAATCCACCTAACACAATTTACTGTAGTTTAAACATCCTTTGAATATTTAACCTTAATATATAATAATGGATGATTTTATTAATATTTAATATTCAAATAAAGATGATAAAGATTTTATTATTAGAATTATCCTTTTCGTTTATCGTACCTTTATAAATTATCATAAATTATATTCATATGCAACCGATTGAATAAATGTAGAAGTACATTTACTACTTACCCAGGTGTAACTTATAATTTAATTAATTAGTAATTGCATAACATAAAGCCAAAGGACAAAAAAATTGGTGGTAATCCCGACTGGAGGACTGCAGAACATTATTATCGGAAGAAGTGATCCATCATCACAGGATTTTTTAAATTTCATTTCGTTTAAATTAGATGATGGTAGCATATCAAATTTAATTGCTATTTGAGTTCTAGCAAAGGGATTATTCCTAGTTACTTATTTAATCCTAATTACTTTGTTAAGAGTAATTTAAATTAAAATTGGTCTGAAATTATATCAATAAATACATTATTTATTAAACCGATTTCTGAGAATTGTAGGAATCTTAAGTGTAGAAAAGAGTTAGGTGTATGTAGTCCAAATGGGCAATGATGTATCTACTACTTTCAATTTTCCATTTCGACTTAAGATAACATGTTACATGGGTAATTAATACCTATTATTTTACAAAACATTCAACATTAAAATGAACCTTAAACTTAATAAAAAAAAAATACAAAATATAGTCAAATAATTATATATAAAACAACCGTTCATTCAATGACGTGATTTATGCACTTATAGATAGTTTAAGAAGGTATCTAATAGATTGATTATTTTACACAACATCAATTCCTATTTTCTTCCCACAACGACAGCTATACATTTACAATTAAAATCTATAAGGCAAACGCTACTAAATCCAAACATCAATTGGACACTAATTGTATCGACATCCCACAATACTTACCCACATAATTCTTTCCAAACAATTGCATTCCCATAACGGCGAATATAAAGATGATAATACATAATACAAATGTTAGATTACCCAATGCACCCATTGTTCTACCCATAATTGAAATGAGCAAATTTAATGTTGGCCAAGATTTTGCTAATTTGAATACACGAAGCTGAAAATTTTGGTTAATAGAGGAAAGCGAAATTTAAGCGAAATTGTTTTTAAAAAAATGAATTTAAAAAGGTATATTGTGATTTGAAATAGTGTAAAATTGAAGGCGCGTTTCCGTTATTATTATTATTTCATAGCTTAACTTAAGTGCTGGCTGGTATTGAGGAAGCTAAATGGTTTAAAATGCTGTCAGCTTATAACTTAATTTATTACAAAAAGATATTTAAAAATCTTAGAAAAAATACCGATTTTAATTATACCCCGTCGATACACGTACCCCAATAATTTTTGCCAAACAATTGCATTCCCATCACCGCAAATATGAATATAATAATACATAAAACAAATGTTAGATTGCCCAAAGCACCAACAGTTCGACCCATAATTGATATTAGTAAATTTAATGTTGGCCACGATTTAGCTAATTTAAATACTCTGAGCTAGAAATGTTATTAGTATTTATTTTTTATTATCAATTCATTTTTCTTAATAATGTTCGAATAATAACCAAACCGCGGTGGGTAAAATGCGCCAATTAATCTTAGTATTTCATGTATAATATAAATATTTCTTTCAGTGTAGAATTTTAAATTCAATTAATAATTAAGAAAATGTTCATACCAATCGAAATGAACGTAATACGGATAAACCTTGAACACCTTCCAAACCTAATTCCAATAAGGACAGAGCTACAATGATAAAATCAAATATATTCCATCCCTCTTGAAAATAGTACTTCGGACTCATTGCTATCAGTTTCATTGTCGCTTCTATGGCAAATGTTGCTGTAAAAAACTGAAAAATAAGAAAATAAATTAAATGAAAATGTGTAGAATTACAAAATATAAAAAACCATACATAATTGCCACTCTTTAAAGCCCGTTCCATATCCTTATCCATATCATGATGATCCAATGCCATAAACAATGTATTAACAACAATACATAACGTAATAAATAATTCAATAAAAGGATCGAATACGAGCCAAGCGACCCATTCCTGAAATTTTAGCCAGGCCCAACAACAGTCCCACACACAAAATATGTCGATTATTCGCATCAATGCTTCTAGCGCTTTATCCTTAAATGTTGGTCCATCTTCATCATCATCTTCTGTTGGTGGAAAATAGTAGACAGAAACTGAACCAAAAAGATATAAATCTCCAATTAGTATGACTCCAATTCACCGTAAATTCTTTTTTTTTCTTATTATTTTTTCTTCTTTTTTATTTTTTTAAAATTTTAGGGAAAAAGAGGTATATTTTGTACGTTATGAATTAATGATTTTATATGTTGAGTGATATAAGATTTCATGTAAATGGAACGAATTTAATGTAATCAACTTGTAAAAGTATAAATGAAGTTTGAAGTGTATCATTACATACTTGTATATATCACAAACACACGCGTGATATTGGTACTTGATGAAAATATTTTGTTATTTTTATAGAGTTCACAGGTGTTGTGATAATAATCTTGTAAAATTTATGATTTACGAGTTCGAAATTGGTAATGGTTGTAATTCCAATTTCACAGCGTTCCTAGCTAGAGATTTGTTATACTATAGATTAATCTATGTCTACATGAGGAGCAGTAAGTTTTTCAAAACAGAATAGAAAATATTGTCATACTGTAGAAGTGTAGACGAAAGATTTTTCAAATTATCTAATATAATTCCAAATTTATATATTAAGGCTGCAGATATTTGAAAATTTTATTATGAAAATATTTCAGAGTCTGATAAAATCATACAGAGGCCAACAGCCACATCAATTTTACCGTTATATAGAGGTTCGAAGTGAAGTTCCAATAGAACTTCTAAGTTACAGTAATGTTGGTTATCAAAAAATAAAAAGTCGGATCTGGATTCAAACATACCCAACATTATACTCCGACAGATATCTTATAGACAAGTAATAGCGATATCCACATAAGAAAAATGTTAGAAGGATATTTCAACCCTTCGCCCCTAATTTATATAAAGATATTACTCAGGGTGTCTTATACAAAATTTGTGCGAGTATATAAGTGATAGTATATAAGTGCATGTATTTTATGGTACAATAATATGTTTAAGTGAGTTTAATTGGTGTATTATAATTCTTTAAATATAATATAATCCATTAAATAATTAATATATATAATTATAGGATATAATTTATGTATCATATTAAATATAATAATAAATCAAATATAATCAGTGTTTTATTTTTACAGGTAAACCTCTTTTAACTCCGTACATGTAGGGGCTATTTTCCCTATCACACAAGAAACGATTTGCGATTCGGCGTAACATATCGATAATCTCAGAAATGTCTGCTGAAATAACATTACATAAAAAGTATATGTATATATAAATAAATACAAATATCCAATTATCGATAATATCAATCAGAATTGCTTTGTACTGTCTATCTGTATTTCTAAATATTTGCATTAAACATTTTTTCTCCAGAAATAAAATCACAAATACGTTTTTCAATATTTTGCTATAAGTTATTTCATGCATAGGGCCCTAAGGAGGTGGGTCCTGGTAATAAAATGTTCAGCTTCACAAAAAGGAATTTAAGACTGGAAACAATATCTTCAGATTACTCTAAAAATGATCCTCCCACAGTTCACGTCACGTTAGAAAAGAATTCTGAAAATAGATAGAAGAATCGTGAACGTGGCTAGATAGTTTGGTATTAACTGAGGATTACCTGTACAATTTTACATTTTCGAATTTTAACTAAACACCTTTATTTTCAACCTTTCGATATAAAATATTAAATCTATTACGCTTGAATAGCTAAAAAAATCTGATCAATATTTGAATAAAACATTTAGAATTAATTACTTCAATTATGTAATAATTTTAATTTAACAATAAAACTGTAAATTTCAATATTTAAAATCTACTAAGTCCTTGATCATAATCAAAACAAATAATTCGATAAAATTTATAGTTTTCTAAGTCTCTCGTCAAATGTTAACACTATATAAGGAAATGCACAAATTAATTTCAATATTACTTATACTAGAATTTTTTAAATTCAGTAGCAACTATTATAGAATAGCATGCTTATTGAAATTATCTACAATTACGGTTCTAGATCTAATAATAAAAACTCTAAATTTTTCAGGCAATTTAAATTTAAAAAAATAATAATAAAACTTTTGAACATTAAAATGAAATGGTCAAGGAAGTCGGCATGCAACAAACCTCTCTTTCCCCGAAAATATTATATACACACAATTTAAAAAAAAAGAACTTATAGAAATTCGAGCCACATTTATAATTCAAAATTGCAAGTTAAAATATCTTAAAGATTATTTTTAATTAATTCTTAAATTAAAGAATAGCACAAAAATTGAAATTAATTAGTAAGTATGATCATTCAACACTTATTAAAATCTCTTTTAGTAGCCAATTCACATTCTTATGGATCCGAACCAAAAATTTATTGAATTAAGTTAATTGTCTAATTCTTTCTAATTAATTTGTATTTTAATCACATAAAATAGACAATTCAAAGGCGGGTAAAATTCACCATAAACTCACTGTATTTGAAATAAAATTCTTTTCGAAATTATAATTGAAGAAGAAAAATTGCATAAAATAAAAAAAAAATTTAAATAATAATACTATAGGAGCCAATATGCAATTAATTATAAAAATTCTAGAAATTAAGATCCACTACTAAAAAATTTGGATATCTAAGGTAAAATGGTATAAAAAAAATTCAAAATAGAACTTAAGTAATTAAGTAATTTATATACAGTTCACGGGGAGAAATGCTTCTTAAAGGAAATTATTTAAAATTTCAAATAAAATCACATTTACATTTACAAAAATGTACAATTTGCTGCAGAAATAAAGAAATCATTTTGATTTTACCTCCATGATCGCTAGCTCTACTTTGTCTACCCGCTTGCTCTATAATGTCATTCAAGACCATCACATCTAGAAAAATATTTATATTTATAAATTGAATTCATAATATACATTTAATTAAACCTTTCATATCGACAACGGTTTGTCCATCGGCCGGTTCGATGAACGGATTATCACTATCCCGATGTTTTACCTTTCCTGTTTCGTCTGTATATTCAACCGAGCCATCCTGTAATTTCAATAAATAGTAATATTAGAAATAGTAAAATATTAGAATATAAAAGGGTATTTTAAAGGACTAACATATTCTCTATGGTGATGACCTTTATGATTTGTATCGGCGTGGTTAGTTGGTCCGTTCGGTGGAACCATTGATTGATTACGTGACGATCGGCTACGTAATTTTTGTTCTTTTGTACCTAATAAATCGCCATGAGATGTGTACGATATGCGAGATTGATGTGAGGTATATGATGAATGCCTAGATCCTAAAAATAATTAAAATAAAATTAATTTTATAAGATAGTTCCTTTATGAGATATTTTAAATTATGATGATTACCTAAATTATGATAATAAACTGGAACTATAATTCCACCGTTCTCTTCCGACATTGGTGTCACAGCATTTGAATCATCTGCATATGGTAAATGTTCTTGAGCATCCAAATATGTTGATAATACTAGTGGTTTTCTATCACTACCCGGTATACAAAACCGACCTCGTCCATTACGAATTGTTAACTATTCAAATATTAATCAATTAATTTGTAATCATTTACGTAAATTAAAATAAAAAAAAACTAAATTATACATAAATTTTGATAGTGGTGTCGAATATATAGAGAGATTACATAGATAATATAGCATGCAGGTTTTGGGTGCTGCATTATTCATCTAATCGATCATTGATAATATATTATTACACCACACGCTAATTAGAATAAAAAACTAAATTTAAAAAAATATAAAATTAGAAAAAACAGATCTTTACCTGATGGGAACCACGAGATCCTCTACGAAGATAGAATGGTGATCCAGGCAATGATAGTGATGCCTAACACAGAAAATTAAATTATTTTCTTAAAAATAATAAATAGAAGTCTATTTTGTATGAAAGTTTTACATTTCAAAATAAACATTGTAGTTAGATCAGTCTATCAAATATTATTATAATTTATTGTCATTTTATTATATCTGTTTAATTTAATTTAATTAAAAATTTTAATAATTTTAAACCAAATCGAAAAATGACATTAAATATAGGCTTCTAAAAAATTTTATTTAAAAACCTTGTTCGAAACAAAATTTAAATACATATAATTTTCGAGCCTGTATGTTAAGAATATGATCCTGTTAATGATCCCGATCTAACATGACATTATATTTTATATTTCATCTCCGAATTTTTAACTGGGAATAAATAATTTTAAACTAAAACATTTTATTCCCAAAATTTATTTTATATATCGAATTAAATTAATACATTTTTACTGGTTGTCAACACAATTCTTATGACAAATTATTTGATAATTCTGTTCAAATTATTTTTATTTTTATGTTATATGATAGTAATGTTAATTATTTATCTAAAAACCTACCTTTTGAATGATTTAAAGATGGACTATTTTTGACTAATAAATTTAATTAAAATAAGCAAAAAACTTTCATTTATAATGTACGAGTAAATGGTAAATGAATTAAACGAATGAATAGTAATTTTATTAGAAATTAAATAAAAAGAATATTTATAATTGCAAATCGAAATAAGTTCAAATATCTAATAGTTACTAGAGATGTTAAATTAAGTAATGCAAGATATACAAATATAAATTGTTCCATTTGTAGAATTAGTAATATTATGTTATAGTTCTAGCAATTAAGAACAGTTTCATTCCTGTAGATAGCTTTCGATTTTTCTTTCAATTTTAATTCAATATATTTTCTTCTTGATTAAGTAAGGAAGTACGTTGAAATATTACAATCTAATTTCAACGATAATTATGTTTAGCTCAAAATTTCGACACTCAAAAAAGTAAATGTAAAATTAAACCAGATTCATGTGATTATAATTAATAGTCTAAAATCATATACTGTTTCATTCCTATAGTACAGTGGCGTGCAGACTAATGCGCAGAAGGCGCAGAAATATGACCCAATTTCTCATAAGTCTTGATTGAAGTTAAATTGCATTTCGCTCGAGCTTAATTGAGTTTGACTCGAAGCCTTTATAACATATGGTACGTCAATTTTAAATTTTTAATTTTTCCGGGACAAAATAATCCAAAAACTGACTTATTGAATTTTACAAAATTTTGTAGATTTTCTCGAAATTGGCTGATTTTCAAATTCAAATTTCCCGAAATTTCCGAAAATTCCTTATTAACTTTCAACGTTCCGAGTGTTTTAGTTTACTACATCCACTTCGAATTTTAATGAAATTTTGTCCAAAATTGTATAATTACAAAAAAAAAGTTCTGTAATGTTTGGAATCTGGAATAGAGTTACATCCGAAACTTAAAGCTTTCTTTGAGTTTTCAAATTTTTCAAACCCTTTTGTGGATAATTTCAAATTCGATTTAAAATTCATTAGACGGATAAGAAATAGATTCCAAACAAATAAAATGAAATTTGAATTAAAAGCTCTCAGTAAACTTTAATCAAGCTTAATTGAATAAGTATAAAATATCGTTGCAATAAAATTATTGGAAAAAAATATGTTACAAAACGTATAAAATTAAATTCCAAACCTAAGCTTTCTTTGAGCTTTTCCGATTTTGAAAAGCTTTTGGGGGCATATTTCCGATTTGATACTTTGGTGACTTTAATTGAGCTTCTTAGTGAAAATTTGAAATTTCGTTGTAGTAAAATATTTGTTAGAAAAATAGATTTCAATAAACACGAATAAAATTATATCCGATGCTTAAAGCATTCTATGAGATTTCAAAATTTTTCAAAAGATTTTTTAATTAATCTGATAAAAAATGGATCTCAAACTGAATAAATTAAAGTTTTAGTTAAAAGCTTTATCAAGCTTTGAATAAAGCTCAATTGATTAAAAATTAATAAAGATTTAGATTATAAGAATAATTTCTCTATTAATAATAATTAATTAGAATTTAATTAATCAAATAAAAAGAATCAATTTCCCTTGTAATATTCTTTAATTTACGAACTGAATTTTCCACAGATTTTCCTAAAAAATGGAAATACGCAGTATTGTTTTCTAATCATCAGATAAATAAATTGAGTTATCTAAATTAAAAAACAATGAATACCCGAATTTTGGTACGGGTTGAAGGGGGCGTGGTTATTCAAACGACCACTTTACGGAAAATTGGTTATAACTTCCAAGGAAATTTAAAATTTTAAAGTTTTACTTACAGCACATTTAAGGGATGGTTTAATAGAGGTAATGAGATGCAAACGTTAAAAGGTTGTCGAACAAAGTTATATTGTATTTTTTAAATAACTTCAAAAAATGATCATTTATTTTCGGGACCATTTCATTACATTAATATTATCAAATACGGATTCTCTTCGTAGGTAAACTTTCTGTAGATAGTTAACTCTGGTGGTAAGGTAAGGTAATAAAGTTGGTAAGTTTTTCAAAATTCTGCACGTCTTATGGAGATATTGACCGCACGCCATTGCTATAGTAAATATTGTAGGTCTTATACGGTAAAACCAAAAATTACACCCATTTGTTTATAATAATTTAGTAATTATACATAAACAGTTTGTGTAAACTATAAACAAAGTATGCTGAAATTGATATAATCGCGTGATATTGGATCAATATATCGAGGCTGTAGAAAAGAGTAAACAAAGTTTATCAACCGAATCGTATGAAATTAATTGTCAGCTTAAAAAAAATTTCAATTTAATATTTAACAATATAGAAGTCGCTTTTGAAAGGCTCTTAATTATCAAACTCGTTCAACCATTTTGTTTATTAATTGAAGCATCAGTATTAAGCTCATTAAATACAATTTAATTTTCATTAATATTTCAATTGGGGCTCTCATATGTAGGTATGCATATATGATATAAAAATTCGCAGAAATGGTGTAAAAATTTAATATATAATTAAATCACTTATTTTCTACATGATAGTACACATAAAAAAATGATAAAACAATAAAAAAAAATTAAACAAAAGATTAAAAAACTCAACGTATTGGTATTTTTAATAATTGAGCAGGAATTGAAAAATACCATGTTGCGAACCCATAAATTAATAATTTTGAATGCTGAACGGATTAAATATTAAATACCCAGTTTGGTACCCATTCTGTTCTCGTAAATTGGGTCACGCTAAATCTGAAAACTGTAATTTGTATAATGTATGAACCTGGGTAATGTAATTTCATGTATAAAGGTAAAATAGAAATTTGCCGTTTGTACTCTGAACACTAAAGAAATGTATTTGCTCTAAGAAGGCATCTTCTTCCAGGGGAAAATCTACACATTGTCTTGAAAGTACAAAGTATATTACTTTAAAATTTTTTAAACAGGATTATATATACCCACATACATACATACATACATACATAGAACAGGATAATATATAAAATTTTGAAATCTTATTGAAAAAATGGATTAACAATTAATTATTTTTTATATGAACTCATTTATGGAACACCTCATATTTCATATATCATGTAAAAAAATGCAATGAATATTATCTAAAATACAATGAATGAAAAATCTTATTGCAATTGAATATAATTATTGAATTATTAATTAAAAAATTTTTAAGATCGGTGCGGCAAAGCGTTTGTAAATTTTGTTGTAACTCTTTCAAAAAAATTTCATTTACAATTTTCTGTAAAAAATATTACTTGCTTATTACCTTCGTAATTTGTCATAAAAATTATACTTAATATGGGAAATTGTAAATAAATGTCCAATGAATTTTGATCTACTGAGTGTGATCTAAAAGTGATTTAATTAGCTATTTGGCGCATCGATATTATCGATTAGGATTAGAATATTAATTGTATTTACAAAATGCATATAAAGTATATGAATTTAATTCATTCTAAATTATGATTATCTACTTACTGAAATACAGATAATTTTATTAAATTAGCAATTAGGGAACTATCTAAAATAAGACTATAATTATTATTTAGTTTTACTACATTCATTAAAGTATAATAAAAGCGAGCTATACTAAAATAATACCCGACAATCGAAATAATATAAGATTGGTATATACGGGATGGTCAACTTGGAAGTTACAATATTCCAGCGGCTTATAAATGACCTCTTTTAATTTGGGAAGTATTAGAGAAATGGTTGTATGACCAAAATGAAGTTAGCTTATGGGAACAGAAGTTAGTGAGCTTATTTTACATTTAATATATTAATTAGTACTTATATTCTACTTGAAGTAACATATATAGTGAATTTAAAGATAAGAATCTTTCGTAGCAAAAAGAGATTCAGGAAAACTCCAATTCGATATGCGGAAAACAATTAGAAAACAATTGACCGACAAGCAATTGAGCGAAAGGAACATATATCTTTTATGCGATGCTTCAACCCAATGTCGGGATACGAACCCAAATATTGATTGTATTGTGTCAACTACTAACACTTTTTTATCTCATCTCCTTGAGAACCATACACCACTTGACAGTATTAAGAGAACTTATATTAACTCCACCCGAAGCTATTTTCCAAATGAAATATCTTCTTATCCAACAGATGCTTTTTCATAATGAAATATCTGTAGCTCTTTTTGATCGTGAATTGACACATTCCAATGTAGTGCATACAAGCCAATTTGGATTTGTTGAGGAGAGTTTGATGTTGTTAAACCTGATCTCGAAATTTACAATTAAGGAGCGTGCTTTTGAGGCATGTGATCGATATGCATCTGATATTCGCTGGTATATGGTTCTTCCTTTCGATTGGCGAATTTTGAGATGTGACCTCTCCGAATATTTTAAGATTAGCAGATTCTTCCATTTTTATTTATAAAATTATCATAAATATCCAGGCTATCTGTATGACATAAATTATTTTTGTCGTTTTGAAAGTACTAGGCCCAAACATTTTGTTCGTAGGATTTCCGACTGGAACTAATTGCCAATATTGTCTTTCGATCTATTAATCTTTCGATCAATGCTTCTCGGTCAATTATTTTCCATAAATTGTTCTCAATCAATAGTTTTGAAAAGCGACCAATTCCAAATAGAGCATAAATAGCCAGAAAAAATATATAACTTGAACTTGTGTTTAAAGAAGAAATCTGTAAGGTAGGTCGGATTAAACAATCTTAGTATATGAAATTGTAGATAATTAAATTTATTAATAATTATTTTAGTACAGCCTTTATCCCAAATCCATAAGATATGAGACACTGTAATGATAATTATGTGATATCGGATACACAAAGAGGACAATAGGTACCGAATTAATTAAAATAAAATCAATAATTCATCTTGCTTCGTGCAAGCAATTATAAGCCATGTCGTTGAGATTTTAAGTGTGTTTAGTGCCTAATAAATTTCAATCTTGTAATTTTTATTTAAATTTTGCCACTTAAAACCTCTTCATAATTAATCAATTAAATTTAAATTTTAAATGAATATGAAACACAAGTCTAATCAAATTTGATTAATTAATAACTTACTGCATGGCTTATACAGCAATCAATTGTATTCATTTGCAGCACATGCGCTAAGCATTCCGGTATACTTACCGCGCTCACTTTTCGGACCTTGGCTGCAGTTGTGCCAGATGCAATAGCTGATGGTGCTGTTGGTCTTTTCATTTCGCTCACCGACTCCAATCCTTCGCTTCTGATGGACATCTTCTCCTTGTTATTGTCATCGTTCCCCTTCTCCTGTCCAACAAAAGATTCGTAACTCTGACAGGAAAAATCGGATGGACTCTTCGCCATATTCTGTTGGTGATCGGGATCGGCAGCAGCGGCAGCAGCGGCGGCGGCAGCATTAGCGTGAGCCTGGAGTTTCGCAGCTTTCGCAGCAGCAGCTTCTTCTGCTTCCTGAAATTTTGGCAATTTATTTCAGTCAATTATTATATTTGAAGTCAATCAAAACGAAAAAAAAGAGTTAATAATATACCCTAATTGCTTCTTCTTCAGCAGCCTCTTCTTCTTCCGCTTTCTTTTGCAATTCATCGTAAGACATGGCGACGATAGCCAAAATCAAATTCACTAAATAAAATGAACCAAGGAAGATAATAACGATAAAGAATAACATGTGCCACGGTCCGGCTGATCTTAAAACTAATTGGTACAAATTTTCCCAATAATCTTGGGTCATAAGTCTGAATGCGGACAAAAATGCCCAACCGAATGTATCGAAACTTGTATAACCGTAATTTGGATTTGGTCCAAATCCTTGCAAACAATGAAAGCCTTCCTCACATTGTCCGGCACCCGATGAATTCCCGCATAATGGCATATCACCACTTTCCGTTTTATACCAATTGGCTGAAATTGGCGATGAATTCATAGCGATTAGGATTGCTCTTTTATTACATTTCCATGCTCATACTTACATTCATTACTGTTAAATCGATGCCAATTTTCAGCAGTCAAATTTCCCCATGAACCGTCTTCCGGAAATTTTTTTATACATTTTTGGGTCAGTACACCCATATAGATTTGTAAGCCCATTAAAGCGAATACCGATAGGGAAAACATAGTTAATATTATCACATCACGAAGAT
Source organism: Symmerus nobilis (assembly GCA_027564815.1). Classification (NCBI taxonomy): domain Eukaryota; kingdom Metazoa; phylum Arthropoda; class Insecta; order Diptera; family Mycetophilidae; genus Symmerus; species Symmerus nobilis. The sequence continues at coordinate 15,772 of JANTOP010000001.1, forward strand.
TTTTCACAGATTCAATTACAGCACCGACAATGGTTTTCAGACCTGGTATGATGGCAACTGTTTTCAATGCACGCAGTACTCGAAATGTTCTCAATGCGGCTAAATTACCCAAATCTATACCCATTGTTACATAGCTGAAAATAAGATTTGTTGATAGGAATAATTAATAAAATGTATCCAAATTATTTACGACATTGCCTAAGTTAAATACAATTTACTTTAATATATGCAAAATTGTATTACTCTCTATACTTCCTTCTGATTTTCTAAACAAATTTACGCCCTTATTTATTATAATAATCCGTTCAAACCACTTTGCTCACTTTCACTAGTCAGATATCTCGAAATATGCAAGCAAAATTCATTTTATCAAAAATCTTATGTACATATAAGATGTAACTTAATAATCCACTTTAATGGAATAGCTAAAGTTTATGAAATACGATTAAAATAATCGATGATCATTATATTGGTCTCATGTCAATATTGTTTGATTTTCTAATTATTCATATAGAATTTGTGCAACGACCTATTATACGGATACTTATTCTGTTTGCCTAAGGATAAGAAGCCAATTACGAACATTGAAAATTACAAAATTATATTTCAATTAATTTTCATTATACTTGATGTATTGGCTGTTGTATACCATTTTATTTACCATCATAAAATCAATAGCTTTTGATACAATTAAATTAAATTAATATTATTTGTGAAATGGAAATCCTAGGTGTATGCTCCACAATTTGAAAATAAAATTGGGACAACTATTTCTAGTATATATGATTAACCATCAAAAAAGAAGCGAGACCCTAAAGTTCTGAAATCCAAATTGATAATCAACCGTAGTTTGCCTTTATGCCTACACGGAAAAAAGTAGTGATAGTCTTCTGAAATCCAGAATATTGCAAGCTTCAATTAGAATTCGATTAGAATATACAATTCTACAATATATTAAATTATTGAAGGAAACGGTTAGTAAAAATAAACGTATTGATCTTCAAATTATTAATAATTCAAAATTGATTTGAAAATATTAATATCAAAAGAAATAATTATAATTTACAAATTTTGATTTTAGCTTCTTTGATGGGATCGTTTTCACCTATAATTTATTATTATAAACGATTATTTTAAATTTTATTTTCCTATAGTTTAAACCCAGATTAGATAGACCAATGAATAATGTCTAATAACATTTTTCTCTTATACTTTCAAAGATACATCTCCGAAAAAATTAAAAATAAAAACGTTCATTTTTGCTCAAGCTGGAGGTATGTACCCCCTTAATTCAAGATGGATTCAAATGATTTACAAAATCGAAAAGAGATGAATCTTAAATTAAAAATCGTTTATAAAATTCATATTTTTATTTTTTACCTTTTAAGGGGACCGCACCACTTGTAATTTTTAGAGAATCGAATTTTTTGAAGAATACCTATCTAAATATATTTCCTCAAAATTTCAAGTCGATCCGAATAAAATTGAATGAGATATTGGCTTTGAAAGAAAAGCGTGTGTTAAGACTCTGAACTGAAATTGAAACTTTAAATGCATTTTTCTCAAAATGGCATTTCGCAAGTCGGTGACCAACATTATTCAAAAACTGCCGAACCGATCTTTTTGAAATTTTCCAGGCTTATTCAATACATAAAAATCTAGTCATTAATCGTTCGATTTTTTTTTCGACTACAACTTTTTTTATATAGCCAAAAAACGGCCGTTTTTTTTGTGAAAATCGAACCATTAACTTTGACTATCCGCAATTTACTCAAAAATCCATTTTTTTAAATCCCTCGATTAAAGACTAGTTTAACCCCTTGTTAAATCCCTTTGCATTTTTTGTTTCAGATTATCCAGTTCGACACAGTGTTGGTCACCGCAAAACGGTTTTTTAAAAACTTACTATATATGATGGCCATTTATAATTAAACCTTTTAATATTTTTCAACAGAAAAATTCCTAAAAGATCTTAATTGTCTATACTTTAAGATGGTATATTGATATTATAAAAAAGTTTAGTAGTTTTCATAAAAAAATTCTAAAAATGACCTATTTTTTCGCGCAACAACTGGTGCGATCCCCTTAAACAGTACTAAGAAAGATAATTAAAATGTTCATTTTTGTAATAAATTGCAATTTCTTGCCATTTTCAATTTGCAATATTTTTTTGTAGCACAATATTTCAATTGGGGTAGTGCAATAAATTCAATAGGGGTAGTTGCAATTATAGTTGTGGGTGACAGTGACGTCTTGCATTTCCAAGGGACTAAGTTCTGCCAACCAGATATTGAAGGTAATTTTTTTAATTCGAACCAAATTGGTCAAATTAAGGTAGGTTATTTTTTCCATTAAATACTAAACGTAATTTAAGTCCCAAGTTCAGAGTAAAAGCTAGAACGTCTTGGATTTTTTTGAAATCATCCGATTTTCATTTCAATTCTACAATTAATATTTAAGGTTTATTTTATCATTTTATATTATTTCATGAAAATAATTTGAATAAATAAATAAATTTGAAAATAAATCCGATTTCTATAACATGTTTCGATTTATATTGATTTCTTAAATTTATTGATTTTTAATATTAATTAAAAACATTTTTATTTCAACTAAACTATTTTCAGTGCTACATTAATTTGCTACGTGTTGAGTTTTTGGTAGTGTAGTTTTGTTCATACCAGTAATATCCTAGTAAGAACTGCCACATCAAACAATAAATAAAGGAGGTAAGAAAAAATTTCAAGAACAAGCAAAGGGATCAACCGATTAAACTCAAAGAAAAAGTAACTCTGAATCATATTATATATTTTTGACTAAATTTAATATACAGGCATCAAATAATTTTATAAAATTAAAACTAACATATTAATTTTATATCGCAAAGTTCTTGTAATAATAGTCTCATACTGTGCTCGTAAATTCATCAAGTAATGGTGAACATAAATGTCATGGAAATCTCATGGGTAGTAATGGCTAGACATGCCTCTTTTATTCGTTAGAGGAAGAAATTAAAGTCATCATATTATCCTACTTGGTCTAATAGCTCAAAAAGTCTTTAAAAACTATGTAGCTCGTTATGATAAATTTCTCGCACTTATTGTTAGGGAAAATGATTAAGATTAAGATGAATGCCCTGTTTTCAAATTCCGACATAACAATAACGAATAAAATAGAAAAAATTATTATTTATGACGTCTGAGTTTTGCACTTAAATCAACATGGTGACGCATTAATTTTTAAAAATAAATTTTATATATATATTCCAAAATCATATAAGGGATGATCGTATCTATATACATTTCACATCTAGTAAAGCTATTCTTATGTACTAGTTATTATGTTAATCAAGAATAAAGGATGTTAAAGAAATTTCATTTTGGTTCTATATTGTAACAATTGGTTAGCTTGGCAATATATAATGAATCTGATATTGTTCAGTTATTTGAATTCCGAAAGCTGAAATAACTATTCCGAAATAACTGTAACTCGATTACACTTTAAATAGAATAAGTCTATGGTATAATTGGTATACGGCCTGATACACCTGTTGTCAATTAACTTAAATAGTCCGTAACCGTAACATTCAATCAGATAATATCAAGCATTGCCCTTCTAACCACTAGCATCATCAATATTACAAAAAAAAATTAATTAGTTGTCAAAAATAAGTTATGTCTTATCACAAGAAAAATTGTTTTCAGATATTGCCGTAACTAATTCAGCTGTCAAAAATATAAACAAAATACCATCGCTAACTCAATTTTTGATTTTGTTTTTCCAATAGAGATACTTTTGAATCTTATAGATACAATTTAATTCAATGTCATAAGTTCGGTAAAAAATAATAATAAATCGGTTAGATTGAAATAACAATCTATTTTCATCTCTTCAGTCATCCAAATCAATAATATAAATTGATATAATTTAATAAACATAAAATTATATTTACCATGAAAAGAAATAAAAATTTAAATAATTTTCCAATAAATATTTACCAGTTCATATACTCTTTGTTTTTCCATTTTTATTTTTATCGATTGGTTATTTTCATTTTTTCCTATCTGTATATATTTTTTTTCCTCTGAATCCTGATAATCCTTTTTATTTTTGCCTCCATTCATTGTATTGTATATTGAAAGTGCCAGCCAGCATGATACAAGACCAGACCGTACTTAAATATGTACCATACTATGCCAACATCAAATAATGATGTGATACTTGAATTAAATTACACTTAAAATACAGAATGTTTCAGATTTAATTATGTGCAATTTTAATTTTTATGGATGCAATTAGTAATTTTTTATTCAAAATTGATACACCCTGTCTGTTTATAATAATGTATTATGTAATGATGTATGGTATGATATGCTACCTATTATTATACACATTCTTATTAACATACATTTGATACCATAAATTATTTACATACCCATATACGAAATAATGTTAAAAAACGTATAAGTGGTTATACAAAAAGTAATGAACGTTTTAAATATGTGAATACAGGGCATAATCTCTTTTATGTAGAATTCGATTCTATCTAAGGTTAAATTTGAACACATTAGTGAAAGGTGTGCATCAATAAAGCATCAATAAAGATTAATCGAATTCGACATTAATATGTAAGTTGAGTTCAGTTCCCAGCGAAAGTTAAAATCCTGTTAAAAACACTATTGAACCAAACTATATAGTGCACATCGATTATGAACTAATCTAGATGTTTTATTTTATAAAAGTTGTACGGTTATAATGAATGTAGAACAAATAAATGTTGTTCTCTGAAATATTTTGGTGGTACATATTTACTTCTAACCTTAACCCGTAATGGCAATCCGTTAATAGTTATACCAGCAACTCAACGTTACTCATATTCCTCAATTAAATAGCGTTGTATGAAAAGGTATGTAATTTCAATATGAGTATATCATTTTGTATAGTATAAATGCGAGAAATTTTAAATTCAAGCAAAATGTCTAATTTTAATTACATTAACGTTTTTAAGAGGCTCTTTGAATAAGATAATATATACAATGTTAAATCGATTAAAGGGATTTTCTTGGGCGCACAGATAGAATATCATATAATACAATTTAACTGGTAGTAAATTTCCTAAATTCTTAATCGTAAATAGTTTATTATCAAACTATGCGTAAATGAAAGCTTGTATGTTTAATATCATGTACCATAACCACATTAAAAGTAAATATTATTAATATTAAGTGGGTGGTCTCTACATCCTTACTAAGAAATATCTCAACAAAATATTGGAAATTTAGGTAGGTCAAATAATTTTAAAAGGGATATAAAATAAATACGATGTATAGTTTTTCAATCATTTCTAATAAATATTAAAATTATTTTAAGAATTTCTGAATTCTAACTATACTATACTACTATAGTAGACATCGTTGTGTCCCTGTAAAATTAAATCAATTGGAATTAATGATATGGGGAAAGGTATAATAAAATGTTAAAGCCCATTACCCTAAGTTAAATATGTCAATGGCTTTTACAAATGGCTTACACCTAAAATAAAGGAATTGGTAATCAATATTCCTTGTTATAAAATTGTCAGTCCGTGATCCCTCAAAAGTCTTGAAGGTAGAAACTGTCACAAAGTGCTAAAGTACTGTCACAAAGTATCATTACTGAATTTAGACACCTACTCTCTTTCCGAAAAATTTAATTCGAATGTTTTTTAAATGATCAATTTATTTTAAAGGACTTAATAGGACTTTGGAGACTTTTGAAATGTATGCCCTTTAGTGAAAATACTACTTGATTTATAATAATAACTATTCCGTTATCTCTTCAAGAGTATACATTACCGGCGAAAATTTAATGAAAAATGTAAGCAAAGATGCTAGAAATTAAAGTTCCAATAAGCTGAATTAGCTATAAAAAACGTATTTCAATTGAAATTGTTTTATAATAACCAGTTAATGAATCGATTAACAAATTAAAATAGGTCATCTTATGCACTGCAGTGGAACATTTGCTGGGTATGATTCAGTAAAATTATTATGGTATAATCTGACATAATAAATAAATATACAAATTCTATTTATATAAAAATGTAATCTATTCATAAATTTAATCAATACATATCTTTATTATGTAGTATAGGTATTGCCATGACCTGCGGAAGGTTTTTAGTGACCTGCGATAAGAATTATAGTTCAACCTCTGAGTCGAGGTTATATTTGAAATATTAACCAATAATAGAAAAAATTATTGTTTATTTATAGCTGAAGAAATATAAGTAAATACGTCATAACCAGTTTAATTTTATAGAAATTATTTGGAATTATAAATAAATAATCTTAAATTTATTTATATACGAAATATTGACTTCAAACAAAGTGTTCCAAATTATAAAGAATAATTACAGTATAGAACAATATAAAGGAAGAGGTTCTGGCCTTACCATTGTTTATTCGTTATAACCTTTGATATAACTTTTGATAATGAAATTTTTTTGAATTCATTTTAAAGAGAACTTACTCGTCAGAAAAAAACTTCCTTAAGTGACGTCAATTAAATAGTGATTAAAAACGACATCTGATATCCTGAGAAACAATATCGAATGAAATTTGGAGTTGGCAGGTAATTTTTCTGAAGAAAGGAGTAATTTAGAATCGGGAAAGTTACTATGATTTAAAACTTAATTCCATTTTCCCTAAAAGAAGGAGTACTCATGTTAATTATATCAGCATGAAATTCGATTAGAAAAGGGAAAAGGGAAATATATTGAATGAAACATAATTAAACCAAACAAATTAGACCGAAGACCAAAATACCATTAAATATTCAATAATAAATTAATAAAATAAATTTGCTTGCATATCATTTTTCTGACGACTACTAAATTGAATCACTTTATGTGAGGTTTTCTACCTAAATCTTTTCTTATCTCTATTTATTAACAACAAATGTCGATTTAGGACCTGCCCTATTACCTGGCTATTCCCTATTGCAATATAAACAATATGCAAAATTTAAACGTTCGTTTTTGCAGTGTATTTGTTGATAATATCTACAAAAAATCAACTCTTCTAAGAAAGTTGTGCCAATGTATAAATTACATATAAAATAAGCAAAAAACATATCGATTAAAATTATTTGTATATAATATCTAGCAAATATCCGATATTTTCCAATTTAAATAATTGTCATAAATGTAAAGGTAGATAATGTTTCCATTATTAAAAAAATAAAAAATAAATTGTAGCAATGAATTTATAGAATCTATTGAAATCGCAAGCTATCAGTTTTGATTGTAATTATATTACGATTTAATTAAAAAGAAAATAATTCTATTTATTGACATATTAAGTTTGAATTAAATTATATTTGGGAATTAAATCGATATTATATACTAACCGTCTAAATAGCATATTAATAACAACTTACTATGTATTTACTAAAAATATAATTCTAGACTTCTGAAGCTATAAATTTATATGAGGTAAATATAATTTTCTAATATATTTTATAATACATAAGTATTAGACTAAACTACTTTTATAAAACTCGTAATAACTTATATTATAATTATAGACCTAGATATAATTAGTACAATCATTAAATTGTTAGAAAATGAATGAGGTATAAATAGAATACTAGGCGTTGCTCATTCAAGTCATTTACTTAATATATGTAATTCATTATTCATAAATAATTATTGGTGGATAGGTAACATGGAATATGACAATTCAAAATTGTCTTATTGAGCATTACTTTATATCTGCTTATAAAAGTAAAATATTTTCGATTAAATCTACTATTAAAAAAAATTTTTAAAAAAAATATACCTATTGATCTAGGAATTTTCTACTACTTAATATTTTCTATTGCCGATATGTAATAAACTTATTCAAATAGACGTAATTGTTAATACCGTTTGTTTACTAACTAATAAACTATTTAGACATCTAAGTTTTATTCTAAGAATCTAATAAAAAAAAATTACATCTAAATATATCATAGGCTTATTCAATACCTTCTATAAACCATTTTTAGGAAAATGATATTTGGTTGAAATCAATTTATCTAATGATTTCAATGAAGAACCCTTGTTTCATAACAGGTTGGTAGTTAGTATTGAATATAAGCCTATGAAATCTACGACTAAAAAATCTAAGACTATAATAATTGTCTAAGACAATAAAACTCACGCTAATGCTATTACTACGAAGTCCAGCCAATTCCATGCATCTCTAAGATACGTAAACGGACATAAAATGAAACCTCGTGCCATCACTTTAACAGCTGACTCAAACGTGTAGATTCCGGTGAATATCACCCTGTATTTAAGGGAGGAAAAATAATTTTATAATTTGATGTTGTTTGAATTTTGTAGAAATTTAGAATATTTGTTTGTATATATTTTCTGGTCCTAATTAATTCGGTCGGGTAATTACTATTTGAAATGATGACGATGATTGCACAAATTCCACGATGAACACACAGTAGATGGATGGATATACCTAATGCAATGTATATGTATATAAGACATTTTCGTAAAAGGCTAGATTAAATTGTGCAACTAAATCATATCTTTTCCCGCAGCGAATATTCATGGATGGATATTTGAATTTATTAATGAAGCATTAGTTATTTGATCTTCTCTAATTAAATTGCCCGTACGTAGACTAAACACAACTAAAAATGTCTACTAACTAAATTTAATTACTGATAATTTCTAACCAAATAAAAAATTAAGGGTATAAGATATATATTTGGGAAATTTCATGTTTATAAAACGTTATACCATAGTGTTTCCTAAATAAACGATCAATCAATACTTGTAAGTTTTCTGATCGATTTTACATTTAAAGTTTGTCAGATAAAATAGTTATATAAGCTAATCTGAGTCAGGTTATCACTCAAATTATATAGCTAAATCTAGCCATATTTGCAGCGTTAATGTGATGGTTTTTACAGTTAACATATTATACTAAATACACCGTATTGGGAGGTCTCATTCCCGTGAGCATTGACATCTAAATTCGAATTGAAATTCATGGCAATTGATCCCAGAAGCTGAGGGTATGGACAGCAGCGTTACCACTAGGCTGAGTAGGCAGGCGCCTAGGCGGCAAATTTTTGGGGCGGCAAAATTTAAGATAGTATCATTTTTGAAGTTTGACTCGGTATATTTAAAAAATGTGAAATACCATCGAGTCGCTGTTTGTATTTATGTTATAGCCGAGATCCCAACGAAGATCCGAAGGCCGCTATGCGCATACGACGCATTTTACATATACGGTAACACGACAAGGGCAAATTTGTTTAAGCCTAGGGCGCCCAATGTGGTAAATCCGCCTCTGGGTATGGATGAAATAAACATGTTAAATGTTGAAAAGGGAAGTAGACTTAATTGTGTTGCGTTTATACCAGTGCTCAAAATAAGAGATATCATCCTCACTAGCTTAGCCCTGGGCGCGATATTAAAGTTATAATCGATCTCGCGTCGAAAGCTAGGCTAAACAGTATTTATCGTATAATAGCCTGAATTCAAGATGGATATCATTTAAATCAAGCCTTGGCATTGCATACCAGGGACCCACGCAAATACCAGATAGGTGGGTATTGTGAAACCGTGTTTTCTACAATCTGTTCGTTGTTCTACAATTAAATCAGTGTTTCGTTTTATGCCCCGAGTATGTTCCGAGCGATTATAGCTTAGGGTACGAACTAATTTTTGGTGGGAGTTAGGTTGTTCCAAGTCACCACTAGGTGCCGCATGCTTAACATCGATATTTTTCAATGTGAATTTTGAGAGGGACGGAGGGTCATACAAGAAATTGACAAAACGCCAAAATGTCTTCCTATCGATCAGTCGAAAATTGTCCCCATCACCCCCTCCACTATTGAGGTCAATTCTTGACCAAATTTCGAAATTTCAAGGTTGGGGCAAAATTTAAGGTGGAAGGAGGGGTCCCAAAAAAGCCCCCGATTAGAGCGATTGGAGCAACTATCTGGAAATCAAATGGTGGGTAATCGGACCCCCTTACCCCCCTCCTTCAGGATATTTTTCATCGGTCAAATATTGCTCTACACGGTCGAAAATTTGTTTTTTGTCTCGCCCACAAAATTGCTTCCTATATGAAAGTTATGTAAACGAGTATTAGAGTTGTTCTTTATGTGGATAAAAATCGCAGCCTGCCAGTAGATGGCGCTAATGGTGGAAAATCAGTTTTTTGCAGGAAATAAATACTAAATGGCACATGTCATAGTTATGTATGGGGAAGTTGTTTGTATGGTCGATATGGAGTTGGAAAAAATGCCGCCGCCTACCGATAGAGAGCGCTGATGGTTGAAAAGTTTTTTATTGCGGATGGTTGCTGATGGTTCATCCCTCTTAGCCCATTAGGAGGGTTTCTACGTGGGGGGTATGGTGGACAAAGTTATTGTTCGGGTGGAGGGGGAGGGGAGAGGCAATCATTCAATCAAAATATTTTATTCCATCAATAAATTACAAAAAATGCCGAAGTGATTTTTCCATATTAACTTTCTTATTTACAGTCCGATCGAAAAGGGTTGTTCCGGGGGACTCTAGGACATGTAAAAATACAAATGAGAAAAATATAAGATAGGTGGCGCTTTGATCGGTATGTCAAGGAGCATCTGCCAAAAATCAGTGCTGGAACCAATCAGGGTTGGGAAACACAAAAGCGACGACCGACTTCAAGCTCGACGGGTTAGGTATAAGTATAGGTATAGTTATAATACCACGAATATAATCGCGTGAATTTAAGATACGTGAAATTTCGAATGTAACTAGTTGACAATGTGAAATAAGGAGCTGAATAGTAGCTGTATACTGCTATACATTATTAAATACATAATTTTGGAGAAAATGTAATTAGTCATGTACTAGAATATATCAGTGACAACAATTTTCCAATCTAATTAAAAATGAACTATACACAAATATCGATTTGCAATTTGACATGGAATTTACTATTTACTTTCTATACCTAATTCGAAACATTAATTACGTTTGATATGATAATTAAGTAATATCGAGTGTATCAATGCATTAATCATTTAATGTTTAATCAATTAGATCATTATGGCTACAAATTATCTGATCTATGATATGAATATATTTACTATTGGGTGGTCCGTTACTCTATTGCAGAAGGGTTTTGGTTGTACCTTTAAGTCGGCCTACCTTTATGTTATTGTCTAGATTCGAATATTAAATTGGGTATGAACTGAACATATTCCAATGTGACGGTATCGTTCGATCAGGAATTGCGTCTACTATCAGTATGTCCTAAGAGCGTTGATTTTAGCCATGAAAAAGTTAAGCCTTCTGAGATTTTTCTTCCCTCATTTATCAAATAATCCAAAGCAGATGGTTTAACTAATTAATAAAAATAACATTTAAATTTAATCAAAGGATTGATATCAATATTTGATACAATAACTAGTATTTTCACAAATTGCTTCTAATTAAGTTACTTGTAATAGATCAAGGATTAGAGACTAATATAGGAGCATTTCCTGAAAAAATATCGGAAATTACAACACATACAACTTGACTGTAACAGGGTTATGGTGAAACAATATTGATCCTTTATTGCCTCAGGTATAAATAATAAATATTAACATTTGCATTGTATGTTTCTTGATACACTCGGTATACCGCATATTTCATGAAAGCCAGCTTTAAAGCTTTATCATAAAATATCAAATTGTTTAGTGAAAGTCTGTAACCTGAAACATCTAAAATACTAGATATTATTTTCTAACTAAACATATAAAGTCTAAGATATGTATTTACTGTATATAATTGAATAATAAAATAAATTAATGGATTTGATGGTTTTTAATTAAGACAAAACATTACTTTTGAAAGGTTAATACTAAAAACGGTGTATACTCACTCAGTTGATTCGACAGTTGGCGTTGTCGGCATTATCATCAATATACAATTTGTTAGAATTGTTGTAATTATAAAAAGTGAAAATAATGGATGTACTAAAATATAAATAGCTACGCGACGTATCGGATTGAACGGATCAAGTAACCACATTGCTTTTGATGCAGAAAAACGAAAAATATCTTTTCCTTTACTAACTACTACAAATGTCTGTGGATAAATAGAAGAAAAGAATAAAAATTTTAATTATAATATAATTCATGAAACAATTCAAAATTTTCGAAATTTTAATGAAAATTTATTTGTTAAAGTAATTTGGTTGTGGGTATCACATAGATAATGTTTCATCCTAAAGTTAGTTAATTAAATATTAAATACCATTTTCAGAAAGAAACCGGATTATCCCACATTTATATCGGAACATCCCATTAATTTTCACCTCTAAATTAACGTTTCCCAAACTGTTATCTGGTATAACAGATTAAATATTTGTGTGAGTTCTGGGTACAAATATTTACCTACTTAGGGCAAAAAAGTGGGTTATTTCACCTAAAATCTAATATCATTTTTTCTTTCTTAAATCCTTACAGAATGAATATTAATTTTTATTTTATGCTAAAAAAACTCAAGCATCTCAATAATTTTTAACTGGTTTTATATTAAATATTTCCAGGTACTCTTATATTAGGCTGGTCCTCCTTTATGTGAATCTAGATTCCATTATTAAAATGCCTTACAGCAATGGCAGACAAATTTTAAAATTTCAAAACAGGTTAATTTTATATAAAACGCTTCTTTGCATTATGTGGTGTTTTAACGGTTAATCAAACCACCGTACCTTAGGTATATATTTAGTCAAGTTTTTCGCATTCACATAAATTGCTTAAAAGTACCATCCTTTCGAAATGAAATGCTTAGAGAAAAAAGATTATTTCATAACCCAAAAATAGCGATTATCCTATCCTTTATCCTGTTACATCTACTACAAAGTATACGGTGAAACAGTCACCCAAAAACAACAAACAAAAAATTCCTCAATCCAAAAATTGTTTACGGAAAAAGGCACTCCCACGATTTTTGATATTAATAATTTTCTCCTTTCCTTCTGTAATAAAACGTATGAAAAACACTATATGACTTGAACATCTTATGGTATAAAATAGTTTATCAGGGTGTTTCATTAAAGGTATTATACAAGCTTGAAAAGAAAACAAATTTTAAGGGTTGCTGACTTCAAATTTAAACATTTTCATTCATAAAAATTAAAGAATATTACTTTGTCCCTTATCAAAAGGGACTAATAACTTTCATATCAAAAGGGAATTGTAATTAAAAAGCTTATGTCATTATTAAACGCTTCACTGAATACAGTTGATGTAAAAGATATTTTCAGGATATTTTTAAAATAAATAAAATCCAATAGATTCCTTCCTTTTTGAATTTATATTCCCATTTTATTTCAAAGAAAAACATGAAAATGTATTGTTTTTGGATATACAGAGAAAAGCCTGCATTTTAATCAATATTAATTTATACGACATTCGTGACCCACAACTACAACCTTGTCTTATATTTATATATCGTCGGTATACTTCCAGAAGGCACTAAAAGTCAGTTTTTTCCAATTTTGAGTTAATGATGGGAAAGTGTAGCGTAATTTACTCTATGCTATTAAAGTTTCATAACTAGGAATAGGATAGTTTCAAAGATATAGCTATGACAAGATTGCATTAAGTC
>JANTOP010000002.1:0-47002 GCA_027564815.1 Symmerus nobilis
GTTGAGGACCCTATTTGGGTGAAACGTGGGGGCTGTGGTTAGCACCTATATCGCGGGTAGAGCTTACGATCGGCGCTGGGATGACGAATCCTGGGTACCATGGATCCCTTACCATGGTAGAGGTATAGATAGGCCTCGCTGCTACCGGTCAGGACCCCGGTGCATCAACGCCGGGGTTATACCAGCAGCAGTTCGTGCAAACGGGCTGCGTGTATGGATTGCACATTAGCAATCTCCGATGACCCTAGGGGGTCTGTGTCTTGAAATGGGAACATAAGTATTAACACGCTTTCGCGATAAACTTTCAGATTTATTTTTACTTCATTGCGACCCATTGGCATAAAAAAGAGCGGAGATCGACCAGTTTCGGTGACTACCGCCCAAACCATAATTTGTGCAGCCCTGTGGTAGAGTTGTTAAAGTAGAGATTAAGTAGGAGAAATTGGAGGAGTTATTGTACTAAATTACAAATAAAAGTATATTCGATCCAGAAAATATCGTCTCGTTTTATTGAGTAGCTAAATTTTAGGTTAGAATTGCTAGAAAGCGTAAATTTCGGCTAAGAACAACTTATTTCAGGGGAACATCCCCTCTAAGAAAAATCCATTAAGCTCTTCTTACCTCAAATAGTTGTAATGTCACCGATAGGGTACATAGATCCGTGACAAGAGGATCTGAAGTTTAAATACCTAGATGGAACTCTTGCCTCTACACTGGAGGGTAATGGGAAAAACAGAGCGTTGCGTTACCCTGTGAACTTTTCGGATTGTCAGATACATTCAATTTTTTATGCGCTTTTATTGCAGTTGAATGCGCTGTTATGTCAATGTAACTCAACCTTAAGATGCGATTGCAATTTGTTGTTGGTAAATTATTTTTTTCTATTCTTTTTTCATAAAAATTAAACGGCGGAGGTCAAATGGACACGGCAGGGAACATAGAAATCGTGTGGTTTGATTTTTTTATTATTTAATTCTTTTATTTAATGAATGTTTTGGATTCGGGGCGATTGGGGGACAAACAATCGATTTAATTTTTTCTTCTGTTTATCGTCTCTGGTAATTAAAAGTTGAAGAAATTAAATTCCATAAGGATTACGTAAAAACGTGAATGGGTAAACAGTGGTTGAGGGTCAGGTGTTTGATTAATTGCATCAATTTTAACTTTACTTTGAAGTTAAATTTAATTAATCGAATTAAAAATAGATTTCAAATTAAATAATTTCATAATTCAATTAAAAGCTTTCGATGGGATTTGGTGACTTTCATAAAGCTTTTATTTAAAAATATTAAATTTCGAAAAGAATTAATTAAAGGGGATGAAAAATGGGGTTAAAGTTTTAAAAAAATATTTCCAAAACTTAAAGCTTTCTTTGAGCTTTTAAAGTTTTAACCGAGCTTTTGATAGAAAATGTCGAATTTTATTCAAATTTAACGAATAAGATATAAATTATATTATTTTTATTTTAAATTTTAAGCGTTCGGTTAGCTTTTGTTAAATTGACTGAGCTTTTGTCACGAAATTATAACTATTGTTACAGCGAAATTATATGAATGGAAAATAGAATTCTAAACGAATAAAATATTATTCAAAACTTTGAGCTTTTTTCAAGCTTTCGAATTTTATTACAGCTTTTGAGCGAAAATATCAAATTTTATTGAAATTCATTAAATCGGATGAAAAGTAGATTTCATACGGCTTCAAATTACATATAAAACTGTCAGCTTTCGTTGAGCTTTAAAAATTTCACCGAGCTTTTGATGTAAAATTTCAAATTTGATTCAAATCCATTTAGTCGGATGAAAAGTAGATATCAAAATCATAAACTTTAATTTGAATTCAAAGCTTTCGGTAAACTTTCGAATAGTTCACAGAGCTTTTGTGAGTTAATTTTAAAAGTTCATTAACATAAAATTATTAGGATGGAAAATAGATTTCAAGCGGCATAAAATTAAATTTAAAACTTAAAACTTCATGTAAGCTTTAAAGTTTTTATTGAGCTTTTAACGGAAATTTTGCCATTTAATGCGAATTTAACGAATAAGATAATATTTTGGATCAAAATTCTATCATTTTAACTTTTATTATTAAAGCTTTGGATGAGCTTGTGTTACGAAACTTTAAATTTCTTTACCGCGAAATTATTTGGATGGAAAATGGGTTACAAAAGGTTTAAAATTTGATTGAAAGCTTAAAGCTTTCTTCGAGCTTTCAAGTTTAATCAAAGTTTTTGGGAGAAAATGTCAGATTTTACTCAAATTGAATTAATCAGTGAAAATTATGAACTTTAATTTATTATAAAAATTTTCGATACGCTTGCGAACGGTTCACAAAGCTTTTGTGGGATAATTTCAAAATTCGTTAACGTAAAATTATTATGGCGGAAAATAGATTTTAAAACGTATAAAATTACGTCTAAATCTCAAAGCTTTATTTAAGCTTTTAAGTTTCCGCCGAGCTTTTGAAGAAAATTTCTCAAACGAGTAAAAGAATACATACATCGAATCGAAATTGTATCATTTTCACTTTTAGTTAAAAGCTTTCGATGAGCTTTTGTAACGAAATTTTTAATTTTGATACCGTAAAGTCATTTGGATGGAAAATAGATTTCAAAACTTTAAGCTTTCTGTGAGCTTATAAGATGTTTGAAAGCTTTTTCGAGAAATTTAACATTTTCATTTCAACAGGTGTTTTTATTTGTTTAATTAACTAATTAATTCAAAAATAAGATATATCTGTACCAAGTTTGAAAAATTTTGCTCAAGAAATAGCAGAGCTTCATTTAAGTATCAGAGAAAGTGGTGTGAGAGTCCTCTTGAACCCGGTACGATTCGTATTGATATTTCTATAGATTTTCTTGTAATGGTCCACACCCTTAACGACGTATATCGATTGGGGGGATGTCCCATTTATACTTTTCTATGAATTATTTAATTAATTAAATTAACAATCCCAATTTTACTTACCGTTGTGTTTTTTTCTACCGGCAGGAAGTTGTGTAAAAATCAAATATTACGCAAAAGAAAATCAATTTTC
Organism: Symmerus nobilis; assembly: GCA_027564815.1. Taxonomy (NCBI): domain Eukaryota; kingdom Metazoa; phylum Arthropoda; class Insecta; order Diptera; family Mycetophilidae; genus Symmerus; species Symmerus nobilis. The sequence continues at coordinate 3,037 of JANTOP010000002.1, forward strand.
CGCTGACCCAATATTTAGATAATTTTAATCGTTCAATTAAAGGACTGATTGTTTTCCGTAGTTTAGTTTCTTTATATCTCATCTGGATATAAACATTTTCTAAATTGTAAATTAATTAATTAATTAATTAACTCAATCGGAATGGAATATTATTTATTTATATTTTCGTTCATTTTCATTCCGCCGATAAAAATGAAAATTGGTAATTTCTCCCATTTAATTTTAACTTCCATTTATTAGGAAACATGCGCGTTTCATCTTCCTCCGATATTCGGATTCCGGGAGGAAATAGAAGCGATTTCTCTCCGAAACTATTGACCCTGGGCGGATAACTCTTATTATCGAAATTACTCACAACATCATTCTAAACAATTTTTATTATCATAACGATTCTCTGAAAGTTACCCGTTTTTAAAGGAAACATTACTTTTCCTTAAGTGGGTTATATGGGTCCTAGTATAAACATCTTTGCCGCGCAGACAAGACCATGGACGATAGAATCTACTTCCATTTCACATTAAATTCCGTATCGGAAAAAAATTATTAAAATCTCCGTCAGATGATACCAACGCCTCGGAAAGAGAATGGAATGGAATGGAAAAAAAATGAAAAAAGAACAAAGAAAAATGGCATGCCCGCGTGCCATTCTTCTCATCTAGTCGATTGATCGGCTACCGTAGGTAATAAATCAATTAATGGAGTTAAGGGGGGAAGGGGGGGGGGGGGGGGAGGTAATTAAGTAGTCAACCCCTATCCTTATAAAACTTTCGATATAAATAAATAAATAAAAATTAAATGGCGAGTTAATGAATTAATTATTACTGTTCGGAAAGCTTTTTAAAAAGCTTTTAAAAACTAGACAACCAAACCACATACAATACTTTTTTTCTTTTTTCGTCTATTTACAACCAAATTTTTGATTATCCTTAATTAATTTGAATTTTTATTAAAATGTCCTGAATAAAATACGTAGCATTCTTATTCACATGTCGTTTAGGGATATTAGGGAGTGTACGGAGAAAAAAAAATATTTATATTTAAATTCAGCTACATATAGAGTTTTTTTTATTAAAGCTTTTTCGGAAATTTTTGTTAAAAAAAAAAATTCTTTTTTTACCACATCGACACTTCTTCACGTTACGCGGCCATTTTGTGAACTAATGGACGGGTAACGTTTCGTATACCGCCGAACCATTGAAAGCGAGTGCGCCGTAGAAAACTGGTTTTTCGTTAACGGAATGGAGGGAATTTTCAATGAATTTTCCTACCTACATAATATAGACGAGAGAGAGAGTTGGTTTTTAGAAGTGCAGGTATAGGAGTCGATCGATAATAAATAAAATAAAAATGAAGGTAGCATCTTGAAAAGCAGGACCGTAGTCTCTTAATTAAAATAATTTTTTTCCGTTGAGATTTATCGGAATTAAATCGATTTTTAAAGTTAAGTTTAGCAGGTGACGTCGATTTTTTCCCGCTTCTTTTTTTTAAGTTAGGTCCTGCTGTATATTAACAAAGTGGATGGGTCTCTTATTGATTGGTTTGTATAGTAGTACAGAAGACGTATCCCTCATTATAGCTGTATAGGTCTCAGATATGGGTTAATAAACAACCATCACATATCATATGTCAGAGACCTCTAATCCGATTCGACCGATTCGACTAATCTCTCACTCTTTTCTCCACCTCCACCGCTTTCCATTCTCTCGTGATTTGGTTGTAGGAGAGGGGGGGAAAAGGACCTCCTTGATCAAATAATAACTGAATTAAAATAATTTTCGATATTTAATATTGTAACGACTGCTCCTCTTGGTTGAGTTCGTTCAGATTTGTATTTCAAAAGTAATTTATTAACTGCTTATTATTTGCTCACAAGCAGATCTTGCCAATTCTGTTGTTTGAATAAAACTAATTATCTTTATTTCAAAATCTTCCTTTTATAGGCATCATTCGGTTCTATTTTCTAGATCTAGTGTCCAATTTCCTTACAGTTTTTCCAGAGTGTTTTTAAACGTTCTGTTATCTAGTATTCTTATCTTCCTTTGAATAATACTGAGTGTTTCTATTTCGTAACACTATCCCCCTCAATCAATCATTCAACTCAAATGATTAACTCTAGCTGAGTTAATTTTGTCTAACGAGTGTCCATACGTCATGGTTTTCCAATTCTCTTCCTGTGCTTCGACGATGCAAAGCCTGTGTTCACCAGAATCACCATCCAATTTTGACCACGCAACTGATTCGTCCATAGTCAATAGACGTACGACTGGAACTTTATCTGAATTCAATGGAAGTTCTAAATTTCGGCAGTTATCCATGATAACGGCTACCAAAAAAACATGATTGTAACGGTTCTTTTTGTCGCCAATCCGGGAATTTAATCGAACTTCACCAAGTACGGTAACCAATTCCTCAGTCACGGTTCTCAGAGCATAATCAACACATGGAATTAATTCTCCGTGACTCACCATATCTGACCATATGATTGATCTAGTTGCACCCGTATCTAACGTGAATTCACATTTTCCATCGTCGATTTTTCCGTTGACTACCAAATTACTGTTGTCTTGTTTCAAAGGAATAATGATTTTGGGAACAAAAGCTTTGCTAGCCAGCCTTTATCCCAAAAGACTGGCATCTACTCGTTTCCCGAACTGGTAGTTATGGGGAATTCACCTTTCTTCTCCCTTTTGCAATTGCGCTGAAGATATCCCCGTTCATTACAATGCCAATATCTGAATCGTGCCCGTTCTGAATTTGAGTACACTTGTCGCACTCTAGGTATCTTAAACCGCCCCGCAGCTCGTTTAGATGTTTCTACTGACAATGCGTAGGTCAATGCTTCTTTGATTGTTGTTTTACCGCTTCAAATAACTGCCTGTTTTATTTCAGGATCACGAATACCGTGCTGAAATGATTCGGTAGCCATACTATTGATGACCTTTTCCGACCCTGGGTAAGCCATTCGCGCCAAATGATCAATGTTGGCCTCATATTCTTGCAGAATTTCATCCAATTTCTGTTTTCGCTGGGTAAGCTGAATGCCCTTAAGATGTTCGGTACCATATCGCAATTCCAATGCCGTAATCATGGTGTTATAGTTGTCCTTCTTTTCCTTTGGCATAGTTTGAAGAATTTCCGCTGCCTTACCCCTTAAAGACAGAATCAGAGAGTTAACCTTCTCTTGATCATTCGAGTTGTTAAATGATGATGCAGCTTCAAATTGTTCTATAAAAACCGACCATGATGACGTACCGTCGATTAACAACTGGTTCGTTAACTATTGAATTAGTTTTTCTATCCACCGACTCGCGATGCATCACATCCATTGGTTAAATTCATCGGTATTTTCGAAACCTCATCATGGATTATTTCATGGATGATGTCCTCGAATTTATTTAAATAATTACCATTACCCGATTATCAACTTCTTGAACATACCCTTCAATTTCATGAATGTTTCCCTCTACTGTATCGAGATGTTTTTTAATTGTTGATTGTTCTTGAATAACCGTATCATTTGCCGCCAATAATTTCCATTCTAACTCGGCGATATTTTGTTTCTGTAAAGCGGCTAATTCGGCGTTACTCTGTTGATGTTTCATGGACATTTGCTGAATCATCAATGCCAATTGCTCGAAACCCATTGCAGTTGCAGGCTCAACAACCTTTGCTTTATCCCCCATCATATTTGATTCGTCGCTGCACCGTTAATAATTTTACTTTAAACAAATCCCACTTCTGACACCAATGTAACGACTGCTCCACTTCGTTGAGTTCGTTCAGACTTGTATTTCAAAAGTAATTTATTAACTGCTTATTATTTGCTCACAAGCAGATCTTGCCAGTTCTGTTGTTCGAATAAAACTAATTATCTTTATTCCAAAATCCCACTTCGCAGAATTTCATCAAAATTATACCACTTCAATTATTACTTTCAGCTACTGGCGACTATTCAATTTATTTCGAAATTGATTTCTGTGCCTGCACGGAGGGTTTCCAATTGTGTTCCGAATTTCGATTGAGGATTGAGGACGCCTGGGCAGCTTGGTTGAAGGAAAATATCAATGTCAGACAGTGTAATCTACAATCAGCTTCCTTACGGAAAATGAAGCAGAATGAAAATCATATTTTAATGTTTGTTTAATAAATTTTATTTATTTTATTTAATTATTACAACATTTAATTGAATTATATTTCTTAAATTATATAAATATTAGAATTGAAAGATAATTTGTATTTATTTAATTAAATAAAAATGGAAGAAAGCAAATTATTGGTATTTTATTACAAGAAATCAATTACACATTGTTCCCGATGCCCAACCAAATATACTAAATGTTAAGTTTAATCGAGACGAGACGTGTCTCTACAGCTCTACGAGATGTGTCTCCAAGGTGAAGAGTCTCTAGTCGATAAAATAATGTTGGTAAGGGAAGTCGGCAAATTAGATCCGTAACTTCGGGATAAGGATTGGCTCTGAAAATTGAGATAGTTGGGCTTGAATGGAAAACAATTATTACGGATTATGTGCTTTGTCTAGGTAATGAATTAATATTTCGTTAATTCGCGATAATAATTTGTTCCCCGGATATGAGATCTATATAACCAAATTGTGGAACATTTTTGCTGTGCTGGTAAAATGGATTTTTAATGGAATTAATTTTATCGAAAACGATTATTAATAAACAATTAATTCAGAACTGGCACGAACCTGGGGAATCCGACTGCCTAATTAAAACAAAGCATTGCGATTTCCCAAACGGGTGTTGACACAATGTGATTTCTACCCAGTGCTCTGAATGTCAAAGTGAAGAAATTAAAATAAGCGCGGGTAAACGGCGGGAGTAACTATGGCTCTCTTAACAATATAGCAACAATATAGCAGATACACGACGGCTACTCAAACGTTGCACAAGTTTCTTTAGTGCAAGAGGACTAGCGCTTAGTACCGCGAAATGCTCAGCACTATGCCTCAAAACTGTTCCGGCAAAAAAGAAAGTGTGCGTCGTTAGAGATCCTGTATTCTTCGTAAACAACTTGGCGATTCCGCAAATATAGAACGGGGACGAAAATTAGATATCTTGGCGGAATTTTTACCCCCCAAGGTCTGTTAAACGCAAGTTTGAGAACATTTAATGAGCAGCTTCTAAGAATACGGAAGGCTCCTTTAAAACCCACACAGAAACTTGTGATTATAAAACAATATCTCATTCCACGATACTTAGCCGAGTTTCAAATGCAGAACATCTCGGGATACATTCTAAAGGAGGCAGACCAAAAACTTAGAGCTTTAATCAAGCACACACTGCACATCAACACAAATTGCCATAATTCCATCCTCTACGCCACCATAAGACTGGGTGGATTGGGAATTACCATCTTTCGCCAAACAATCCCAATACTGATATGCAACAGATGGGACTAGCTTGCTGGCAGGTCTGAACTACTCGATGCGATTTGGGAGAAGTCTGTTTCCTGGATAAATCGTATCAAAAACATGATAAATACTTCGACGAATACTAGTAAGCTCGTAAATAAACAACACGTCGAATTACTCGAAGGTTCATATTCTGGTAATGGTATAAATCAAGTCAAAAATCACGCAGCATGTACGAATATAATATATTCTCTGCCGTTTTGGTCAGTCAGGGAATATGTGAATGCGATACAGCTTCGTTTCAATATATTACGAACAAAGGGCATACCATCAAACCCAGTATCGGAAAGGCCATGTAGAGGCTATAGCACGAGGCACGAAACTTTATGTTACGTTCTATTACATACACGTATTCATGGGGACGGGGTAGTCAGACCAGAGCCTATGCAAAGAAGTTTGGTACCACGGGGACCGGGTGCCCCTTATTACTGGCATGGCATTGTGCCAGTGGTTGAGGACCCTATTTCGGGTGCAACGTGTGGGCTGTGTGTTTGCCTTCGGGTTAATGCTAGGGTGTCCAACCTAGCAAGTTGGCACCATCCCCCTAACGGTCAGGAATCCACGTTAAACAATCATTTTGTTGTCCCTATCTACTATCTAGCGAAACCACAGCCAAGGGAACGGGCTTGGAATACACAGCGGGGAATCAATACCCTGTTGAACTTGACTCTAGTCTAGCACTATAAGGAGACATAAGAGGTGTAGAATAAGTGTTAGATTAAAAACTCTCTTAGAATCTTTAATCGCCAATGAAATACCACTACTCTTATTGTTTCCTTACTTACTTGATGAGGTGGACGTGTATCATTTTACTTAGCCATTTCAAAAATGCACACATCTCGTGAGTATACATCTCGTTCACATGAGTATACATGACAGTTCATAATATTAAAAGAAGAGCTTCTTAAAATAACAGTTAAATAATTAAAATGAACTAAATCTAACAGAAAATGGGTATTTTGGTAGATTTTTCTTATGAATTTTCCCAATGCAAATTTGTACAAAGTCCATTACCGCAGAATTGTTCTGACGTTATCCAGTAAACAGATTGATTTTTCGAAACTTTTTGAAAAGTCAAGCTCCGCTTACCGTGAAATTTGACTATCTGACATCGCGACATTTAATTTCGAGATTTCTCGACAATTTTCTTCGGAAAAAAAACATCGAATAATGCAGAAAGTTTGTAAAATAGCTGAGGAAAAATACAAAAATAACAAAACGGAACTTTTAGTGGGAAAGCTCTGTAAACTTTTCAGTTTTAACATCTATTCTCTATATAATATCCTCAAAACATACAAATTCCTTACGAAAAGCTCATTGAAAGCTTAAAATTAAAATGTCGGTTCATATTATTTGGAATCCAATTGTTATTCGATTCATTAATTTTAAATTAAATTTGACATTTTCGCAAAAAAAATTTTCCAAAAAAAACCTTCAAAAGTATCGAAGTTCTATGAAAGCTTAAAATTAAAATTTCTTTCTATATAATTTCGAATCCAGTTTTTATCCGATTCATTAAAATGAAATGAAATATGTTGTTTTCACGAAAAGCTTTAAAGTATAATAAGCTCAGAGAAAGCTTTAAGTTCCAAAGCTAATTTTCTTCGCTTCAAAAACCATTTTTTTCCAGATAACGATCCTTTGACGAAATTTAAAATTTCCCCAAAAAGAAACTTCAATAGACTCGGAAGCTCGTTGTAAATAAGGAGATAAAAAGGAAAGGGTACACTATAATCCCCCTAACTCTTTCCACCCCTCTACTTCAACATAACTAACATTTAAAAAAAACCAATGAAATGTTGAAAAATATTTTAAAATCTAACTACACCATTCGATTCAGGATGAAAATTCCTTTCAAACGAATGGTGACAGTCGATATATCGGTGACGGTAAATTTTGATGCTGCACAAACCTACATACCAAAACTTTAAATAGAAGTACGTCTTGTGACAGCTCATTTTAACGGATTTTTTACGTAGAATAAAATGGGGCAGTAAAATTTTTAAAATTGAATCCAATCAGAAGGAGATTAGATTAAAATCGAGAATTTCTGTTAAAAAACAATTAAATCTAATGATGGCAAATTATTTCTAAGTAGAGATTGAAGAGATTTTATTAAGAAAATTTTTTTGAAAAAAACAACTGTTTCCAAATTTATTTTGTTCTTAAAAAATTTCTCTGTTATATCTCCTGAAATACTTAATTTTCCGGGATTTTCTTTTAAGGAATCCGAAAATCTGTTTACGCATTTTGTCCCGATATTATTTGATCAGCTCATGAATAAAAGAATTGGAATTAGAGGTGGGGTTTCGTACCGAAATAAAAGAGAGAAACCGTTTCGGTTCGGTTGTTCAACCAAAATGTTGCGCAAATCCACTGTTGTTGTTTTTGTTCCCTTTTTTATTGTTGGTAAATGAAATGCATGACAAATCGCACGAAAGCCAACTAGACATGAAAAATATTTGTCTGTAATGTCTGTAGAACGTAGGGTGTACCTAATTACTTTCAATTAAAAGCATTCGTTTACCAATAAAAATAGAAGCGTAATTTCACCAAATTTTTTCCTCGAAATTTCGGAGAAATTCTAACCAAAAGTTGACGGAATAACAGAAGTTCTTCTGTTGTTTGAATTAATGTTCGTAAAACGGTTAAAATTTTATGACGCCGTACATTTATTTGCCGTCTACAATAAATATCAGCCGCCAGAAAATCGATCGGCTCATCCGTTCCCTCTGTAAATTTAAATTCCTACGACCGGAAGCAGTGTAATTTGAGTTGTTTTTTTTTTTATTTACTTAAGAAACCGTAAGTTGGGTACTTTTAATTCAGGGTCATGATGATTCAAATAAAAAAGAAAAACAACACAAACATAACCCCACATAGGAAGTTGTGTCGTTTTTCTTTTTTATGTAATCGAAGTCGGAAAAAAATTTCGCCCAAAAGGTTATTTGAATGATTTTTTTAGGTCATTTCGAATTCGACTTCGAATAATTGTGCGACCAGTGGGGGCGACGGACATCGTCGGTTAAGATTTTGGGGGTAGGTTTTCTTTTCCTACAATGACAATAATGGACGCAACAGATAAGGCAACGCAAGCAATTATACCGACAAACGTGAGCCATTCCTATCAGACAGCAGCTCAACCATTTCAAACGATCCATACGATGGTATCGACTGGTAAGCCAGATGAAAGGGAGGAGAATGAGCCTGGTAAACAACAGAACATTGTTCCAGTACCAGTGTCAGCCAACCCGATCCACCGTACCATTAAAGTATCCGCCCAAATGGCTCACTTAATAGCTGGTGGTGTAGCGGCGGCTATAACCCGATGTTGTTGTCAACCATTAGACGTACTTAAGATCCGTTTCCAACTACAAGTTGAACCGATCAAAGCTCGAATCGGCCACAAATCGAAGTACAGTTCTCTGACCCAAGCGGCCCGTATGATTTACATTGAGGAGGGTGGATTCGCTTTCTGGAAAGGTCACAATCCCGCTCAGGTGTTAAGCATCATATATGGGGTCAGTCAATTTTGGGCATTCGAACAGACGAAAGCGAAAGCAAAGGAATGGAATTTATATCAGGAACATGCGCACACCACTAACTTTATATGCGGTTCGATAGCTGGTACGTTTGGGGCTATCTTAACCAATCCATTGGACGTTATCCGAACGAGATTAATCGCCCAAGATCATTGTACCGGTTACCGGAACACCGCCCATGCGTTTGGTTGGATTTGGCGGAAGGAGGGTATCCGTGGATTATACCGTGGCCTCGGACCCGCTATCCTCCAAATTGCACCCGTTACTGGCGCTAATTTCATGTTCTACAAATTCCTGAATTCCATAACCGTGCAATGGCACCATTTGGAGCATAAGAGCGATGTGCCGGCTATTATATCGTTCACGAACGGGGCAATGGCCGGATTGGCAGCCAAAACATTATTCTATCCGTTAGATTTAACGAAGAAGCGGATGCAGATACAAGGATTCGGGGAGCATCGCACCAAATTCGGAAAACATTTTGAGTGTACGGGGATCGTTCATTGTCTGAGGGAAACTGTGATCAACGAAGGTGTTCTCGGTAATGATAACGAACAATTCGTAACGATTCATTGTTTTGTAAAATAATTCTACTTCCCGTTTTAGGTTTATACAAAGGCATGAAACCGAGCATTTTAAAGGCGGGATTAGTGTCAGCGTTAAGTTTTTGTATCTACGATAACATATTGTTCTTATTGAAGTAATCCACCGGATCCGTTCAACCATTTTGATCGACTTTAAATGGGAGATAATCTATTAGCTATCAACATTATTCCGCTATTTCGCTATTTTTTAAGCAATATTTCAATTTATATCATTTTTTTTACCCGGTTTTCATTTGGAAAATGAAAGGAAAATGGGTTGTGAACCATTTATGATTAAACGAGAAGGAGGAGAATTATTTTTTCGCTTTGTATATAGTTAATAATTTGATTAAATGTATTAATTTTCGATCGAATTAAAATTCGTTTCATTTTCTTGGTATGAGAGACATTTTCTAGATATATCCAGACCCTGAAATCTTTAATTTGATTGAAGATAGACTAAGAACTAACTAGAAATTTAAAACACGATTTTCCAAGTTATTTTATAAATAGATATTCTGCCCCCTTCTCCTTGAGAAAAATAGATCTCCTGTGCTCTGCTTGAAAATCTATGAATTTCGGTCGGAAAGGAAGACTTATTTCTCCGGAACGGGTAGGAATTTAGAATTGTTTTGACAAATAAACGAAAGATAATTTTCTTAGGAATCATTTCAGGTTATTCCTGGATATTAGTTCCATGGAAGAAATAGGTTTTCTGTAAGGATCTTTAGAAGTCTACCAAAATCAAAAGGTTATTAACTTCCAAATTTATTTTCTACGGAACGGAAGTAGATATCTAGATGGGGTTTTAGATATTTAAAGCTCTATACTTTCCCGATCGGATAAAATTTATTTAATTCAGATTCCTTGGTAACCTTCCGAAATTGAGACCTTTAAATCTACCCTTACATTTGAACCAACTATTTACTTTCTGGACATTAAATTCCGATGTGAAAGGTCTAGAAAGCAACTGATTCGAGAATTTTACTCTACATAAACTCTGTTTTCACCATCCAGCCGTTTAATCCCCAAATCCAAAAAAAATTATTCTCAGAGTTTTGAAACTTTCTTTCCAGAACTCAGCTACATGACTAGATAGAGCAAATCGCTTTTCAGCAAAGTGGGCAGCTATGCTTTCTAAGACTTCCACCCTCCACAGAATTCCGTATTCGTATTAGTAACGGAGCTCATTTTTCATTTTCTTTCGTTAATATCTTAAGATTTCCTACTAGAATCATGTTTTATATTAACGGAACTCGATTCCTCAAATAAATATCTATCGTTTAAGACTATTTTGAAAATACTCGTAAATATTTTGACCGAAATGTGGAATTTTTTTTTATTTAAAATTTTTCGAATCCATCGGAACCTATAAATTTTGTAAATGTGAGGTTACTTCTCCATCTTCACCAGTTTTTATCGATTTCGCTTCATTAACTTCTGAGATAATCTATTGGGATATTACGAATCCAGAAGAACCTACCAATTTTTTTTAGATTTGAATATTATGAGGTGAGTTCTTCACTTCACTAAAGTTTCATGCAATTTTGGTTACTGGTTTTCGAGATATTCAATTGGGAATATTACGAATCTATAGGGACCTACCAATTTTTTTTTTATTTCTCTATTTTGGGATGAGTTATTTACGTTAATGAACTTTCATCAATTTCTGTTGATTACTCTCTGAGATATTCCAACAGGAGTTTTACAAATCCATGGACGTATAAGTTGGAAATAAAGAAAAATACGTCCTGACCAATTTGATTGAATATTTGAATCTGCAGAGAATGAATTTAAATTATTAATTAAGTTCCCTAAAACTGATGCCATTTCAACAACCTGTGAAGACAGTCCCGAAGAAAATCTCCGATTTTCCGGAAAACTTGGAAAATTGAATTATCGGGTTCCATTCGTTGGTTAGTAAAGGATCGATTTTATACTGGACATTTTCCGGTAAAATTAATCCTTATGATTTTATCTCATTGAAGTTAGACTAACTACAGGTGGTTTGAGCAGTATTTCGAAAATATTCTACTGTCAAAGAGGCGGCGTTAGCATCGCTAACTAACAGTAGATTTCTCCATTTTTTAAATTCAAATCGAAATATACGAACGGAAAATTACAACTACGTGTTTTTCATTAAATTATTTATTTAATAATTATCTCTTACATCTCTTATCATCTAAGTTTTTCAATTATTTTAATTCATATTTATTCAATTTTAATTATCTTTACATGTTTTTGTTTTTTCTACAAATTTTACTCTTTAAATTATAATTTTAAATCTGAAATATTTTATTTATTTAAAAAAATAATTCTATTATTTATTTAATTTTCTCTATAATTTAATCTTCTCATTTAGAGAAAATTTAAAAAAAATCTTAAAAACGACTTAAAATGAAAAGGTGTGTATGTGGTGTTGACGGGAAAAAATTACGCGTTTCTTTTAATCAATTACTCTCAGAGGGTGTGGGTAGTCGAAAGCTTGGTTAAAATACTCTTTACAAAAAACTCTTTTTACTGTACAAAAGAGAAGAGAGTGATGGAAATTAGAAACTTTTTATAAAATAATGAGATCTTTCTGATTTTCAAATTTTAACGGAGGGGGATTCTCTTTAATTATTTAATTATCTTTTTACAATAAATTCTCCCAGAAAGCTCCCGATTTGGGCGCCAACAATTCTACGAAATTCTTAATTAATTTTATTCAAATGAAATGTTCACACGTTAAACGACTACAAATTTAAAAATTAAATTAAAATTAAAAAGAAAAAAAAACGGGAAAATTAATTCATTTTTTCCCGCCACCACCACCACCAATTTTTGTTTTCGTAATTGATTTCCGGCCAGACTTCGTCTCGCCACGATTACTTGTACCAATTTGTGATGCATTCAAATCAATGCTATCCATTTCATCGTCGGCACTATCTGGACCGCTTGTAGCTAATGGAACGGTACCGGATATTGGTTTATCCACACTCGGATCGCCACCACTAGCTTCCTTAGCACATAATTTACAGACGTAATCTTCGTCTGGTTTTAATTGATTTTTATTTAAGCCGACGCATAGCATATGGAACCATTTATTACAACCGTCACACTGTACCCAATCTACTTCACGACCTATAAAATTAAGGGGTTTAAATAGGTCAAGGTTCGAATCAATAAATCGAATCTACTTACCAGTTGGTCGTTGACAGTTAACCGCACTACACTCCTCATCATCATCGGACGACCCAACTTGCTTATCAATCGCATGAATTGCTGCATTACTCTTCCGACCCCGTTTCTTCTTCTTTTGTACGGGACCGTCGGTTCCGGGCCGCTGTACCTCATCCTTTGCCGTTAATTTTAACTTTCGGCTACGTTTTGGTTTCGTGGCCGGTTGTGCGTCCACCGAATCTGGTGACATTGCTGGATCGGTCCCTATTGACTTTGGTAGGGCGGTACGTTTTGTTGCGGTCGCAACGGTAGCTTTTTGTTGGCCGACGGTGTCGGTGACTAGCGTTGAACAATTATCAGACTGTAAGAAATGATTGTTTGGCGTTAAGTGGAGAATAATCGGATCAAATGGGATCAAGAGATAAGAACCTTAATTTTATACGTTGATTTAATGAACGCTAAATCGGATCCGCTCGGTTTAGCTGCATTTAATATTCGCCATAAGTGTTGCGTTTCATCTAACGACACCTCCAACAGATCACCCTCCATCATCAACTCCTCCAAATACTCCTTTGTTTCCGCATTCAAACGGATCAATGGCGAATCAGATAATGGACCGATTGTAACGCCATCAACTGGTTTTACCGGTGGCTGTGTGGATGATGTTGATACTTTACGTTCACCACGTCCATTTGAACCGGTGATTGGGGTAAATGGGGTGCTGGCATCAGCCAGAGGAACTGAATAAGCGTGATCAATGTTTCTGGAGGGACGAAATAACGGTAATTAAATAACAGAGATTTCATCTCTAATACCAGCAGTCTAAACTTACCTTTTTGGTGATGTTCGGCTATCTGCCGATCCCGTTGAATCCTCGCCAACTGTTCGATTTGTAGCTGGTCCAATCAATCCATCTCCCGTATCACTATCATCCGTTGTATCGCCGCTCATTTGTTTTGCGGCACCTGGTAGCGGTACCCGTTTCCCGGCCACCATCCCAACATCGGATGACATGTGTGATAGGACAGCTAGCGCGGCTACAACATCATCGGTGGATAGAGCTTGTCGGGCCCGATCCTGCCAATTCATAGCTCGTTCGGTGAGACATTGGAGCGCTTCACCTTCCGGTAAACGGATGGGTAGACGTTGTAGGGCAACGAGAAGTGTTAGGATTGTTTCGAGGCGGGGACGTTTCGATCGTTGACATGACGGACAGAGATACTTGGCGTCAGCCGGCTTACTACCGGTAATTGATTCTAGTTGAGAGGTGGTGGGTAGTAGGGGATTTAAATTTGGGCTGGAACCTTTTGGGGCGCGTGAGGTTGCGCCAGCTGATCGTGGTGTTGGGACACAGTTGACGTGAAACCAATCCTTACACAGCTGACAGTGTAACATTGTTGCGCTAAATGATTGCCGACAGATGCAATACTGATCCCGTTCCGGATTTTTTGCTAAGTTGTCACGTCGCAATTCCCGCATCTCACGCATCTCCTTCTCTTCGGCCGCTTTAAATGAGATAACCATGTGGACGGGTTCCATGGCATCGGTGAATTGTTGTAGATCGTCGTCTAAGGGCCGTGAACCAGGGCGAGCGTACATAACGGGATCGGTACGAGGCGATAGCACTTGCATCAAAGCAAAGTGAGCGGATTTCTTTAGAAACGTACGCGATGTACGTTGCTTCCATTGGCGGGCGCCAGCTATATGATCTCGCATCCGTTTTAATTCAGTTAGTTGGAATGGTATCGCTTTACCGCGAGCCACTAAATTCACCATCGTGTGGTAGTAAGGATAGTTCTCATTTGAATGGATAACGGCAACGGTTGCTAACCAATCTTTAGCACGTTTCAACGCATCCTTCAACATCGTATACGATGTTAATTGGCCATCAATTGAATCAGCTTGTTGTAGGAGTTGTTCGATCTCAGGGATTTGCTGTTCCGTTCCGGATTCAAAACATTGCTTTGCCATCCGTTCCCATTGTTCCACATCCTTTACAATCCCATCCAATTCGAACAGTTGCTTCTCACAAACCGGATTCGGCACTAAATTCATTCCGGTTTCGAAGAGTTTTTGTACGGTGGCAACAGGTAGTTTCTCCCCGCTAGAACGAACTGTTCGAACGGCTTGAAACCAAACGGATTGTTCGTGTAACACTTTCAATGGGACGAGTTGCGGTAGTTCAATGCATAACGATTGTCCATCGTCGATTAACCGAGCCAATGATTTCGGGTCAACGGAATAGATTGGTTCCTTAAGTAGATCATCAGCTTGCCGAACGAATTGTTTGCCAAGCTGTTGTAGCTCCCGAACGCTGTTACCCTCCTTGATGACACAACATAAGTTATCCACCTCCTCCACAAACAGATCCAACTCTTCCAGCGTTAGTTTATATTTCGGGAATTCGCCCGAGTTTCTGGTCCGGGTACGCATCTTATTAATATCTAACTGTTGGATAACGGTAACGCATTTCTCTGCCTCCAAAACAGCGCTATTCAAACGTTGCAGTAACGCTGATAATGGGAATTTCTTTGTTTCCGCTTCATTCGCTAGTTCCTGCAGTTCCTCCAACGTAATTTCCGCTTTCTTTGTTGGATCGATAACGTCCCGAACGGCTCGTAACCACGTCTCAAACGATTCGGCTTTAATTTTTAATTTCCGCAGCATAAACGGTAGTTCGTCGAGGGTGTACCGATACTTAAGTGTGTGCTGGTCTGGAGGACATTTACACAGTTCGGAATAGTGGCGTAAACAAACGAGACTTGGGATACAGGAACAGGTGACAGCGGATAGGAAGCAAGTTGTCTTACACACATCACACTGTCTCTCATCGTCCGGAAATATTTCGAATGCTTCCCGTTCCGCTTTCGTGACCCCCCATTCCAACAATGATTTCCGGAGCTTCTTTTCCGTGTCCACCATTTCGGCCATGTCCAAATAACAAGCGGTTGCGATACCAAAGTTTAATCGGTCCGGTTCCAGGGCCATCTTGCACACCAACTCATCGTGTGAGAACACACAAAATCTCCGTAACGTTGAATAGTGATTGACACATTCACGACCCATTTTCAACCAATCAGCCGGCGCGAAATTAACCGCTTCCGCAAAATTATATCCTTGATTGAATCCGGCATGGTAAGCTCTCGGAAATGTGATAACAAATTCACCAGCATGTTGATCGGTACGGTACACCGGTACGCCAGCATTCATTAAAATGTTCGGATTCATTATTGTCACCAATTGGTGCAGTAGATCCGGTTGCGATTGAAATAATTCTGGTGCCGCACGTTTCATCGTATTCTCAAATGATTCCGCCTTCTTGCCGGGCACCCCATACCACGTTTTCGATTCGCCCCAATGCAAGTAGTTGATCGAGTAGCTCCAGTGATCCTCATTGTGCCAGCAGAATGTCGCAAAACACATGCCCACATACATCCATGGCACTTTCATACCGGATATGTCAGCGTTTATGTAACCTGTTTTGGAGTGGTGACCGAAAGTGGGGCGGGAGGGGGGAGTAAAACGAAATAAAACGAAATAAAGAATGTTTTTTATTTAAAAATTTGTTATTTTTATTTATTTGAAAATGTTTCAGAAGCGTCGAGCTCACAACACGTGGCTAGAAGTCAAATGGTTGAAGTCAATGAACGCCCCCTCTCTATCAACGATTGGTTAATTTTTGAAGAATGGTGTGTGTCATTCCATTGAAAATATCGATATTCCTTTGCTTCATTGTTTGTAAAATCCCTATTTCTGAAATTTTGATTTGATGACGGAAATCGGACAATTTTTTTACCGAATCGAATTTACTGAAGATGAGAAATGAAATTTAAGGGGGCCCAGGAGAAAATCATGAGACAAACTTTCTTTAAAAATCAACCCCCTGATTTTATGGGCCGCTTGATATAAGAGAATACGGCGACTTTTCCGGGAAACACTTAAACTTCCTGGAAACAATAAAATTTTAAACCGTCGAAGTGGGAATCAATTAAGAGATGACTTGGTTGATCCATTAACGCCTTAAGATCAGGGGGGCCCCTTCCAATTTATTATTCCTAAATCCGGTTAAAAATCATTAGTTAGTTTTAAGAAACATTGATTACTTTCCGGTAGATATATTTACTTTGTTAAAAATCTCCGTTATTTCTGAAGTTAAATTTCTGAAATTTGGTAAAGTTATTCCTGAAGGATCTCCAATTCGATCCTTTTAACAGATTTTCTACACTTTCCTTACGAAATTTTCAGTTAAAACATTTTAAAGTAGAACGCGTCAAATTGATTTAACAACTCCGTTATTTAGCTAGATCTCTGAAATTCGGTACAGTTATTCATTAATGAGTCCCCGACATGATCGAAGGCGTATTTCAGAGCCGTGTCCTTACCCCCCTACCCCGTTGGGTTTATTTTTTAAGTAAATAAAATATGTACAAACCTAAAATCGATTCCTCGAGGAGCGGTAAATTATTTAAGTTCCAGCTAGATTCAGCGTACTCCTGATCGTCAGCGGACTGTAGATATAATGAACTTTTCGTTGGGAACCCGGAACCATGGTCCATAGTATGTAAATCGGCTCCATATTCGACAGCCACATCCTCATCAATGGACGATACAATTCGCCAAAATTCCCGTTCCACAAGAGCGGTGGGTACAAGATGAACGGGCATATTAAAGTAGTCGGCCTTAAATTGATCTGCCATTCGTCCGAACTGTTGGAGCGTATATTCCCGTTGTGCCTGCTCAAAACCGAACGCTTCCGTCGGTTTGTTCACCTCCTCAACGACACACTTCGGACACCGCCACTCCCCTTTCGGTATATCGGTCATCGACGGTATCAGACAGAATGTGTGGTAGCTGTCATCGCAACCATCGCACAGTAACATCGATTCTTCCCCATCGCCACGCATACACGTCTGGCAGACATACTTAGCCAGCGGATCGTTTATGTGTCGACGTGGAATGAATTGTCGTTTTGGGGGAGTGGTGGGCGGTGTTGTACCGCCGCCAGTCGACATTCGAGATTTACCGGGTGATTGCCGGAAACCAGCCATTTTCGGACCGGCACCAGATATTTGGAGACGTCGCATTTCAGCCGGCGATATCGATTTTTCGGTGGGTGGTGTTTGGATAGAAGTCAAGTCACAGATTTCTTGGGATTTTACCTGTGAAAAGGGAGGCAGATCGGATCAATGAAAAATCAATCAAATAAATCAAGAGATTTTTTTAAACTAACGTCCAGTTCAGCTCCAAACGGTTTCTTAAATTCAAATTTTGGTGGCGATGACTTACAATCGGTATCCATATCAATTGTTGTCTCTTGTTGCTGCTGGAACCGTTTCGATCGGCGGGCTGTTGTCTCATTTGGTGGCGTAACATTCTGCCGGGACACAATACCGTGTGGTTTGTAGTCATGGTCATCGATGTCCGGTTCTAACTTCGGCGGACTCTGCGAGATATTAAAAAATAAATCGAATAAGTGAGATCCGGGTGGGGAATTCGAAATAAACTCGTTCTTACTTTCTTCGTCAACTCCTCCACTTTTCCGGACGTATAAATATCGAACGGATAGAGAATCCGTTCGTAGTGACCCTTCAATATCGTTCCCACGTTCTTTCCGATCGGATAATTTAGTCGTTGCGCAACACGAGACCATTTCCGGTCTCGGGTTGTCTGCTCCAACCCACCCTCCTCCTGAACGACTCGATGAAGGGAATATAAATCGAGCGCCTTCCGTTCAACCATCGGTATCTTAAGGGATGAACCCTGCAGCTCCCAGAACTTAGCTATCTGATCGAGAAAGTTTAATTTAACGCGAGTTTTCGCTTCCAATTCGTTTAAACGTTGGACACGAGGTGTGAATCGTAAGTTATCCACGTCAACGGTGAATGGAGGTTGCCATGACTGGGAGATAAAAAATAACGGAGTTTAGATAGAAAAAGGAACTGTAAGGGGGTGTTTAGGGTCAGAGATGCTGAAAGAAATGTTCGATTAACAAATGAAACACATTTCCGATTGTTTAATGACGTTTATTCAGTTCGGTTGGTTAAAATCAATGAAAAACTTACCGCTGGCGGTTTGATCTTACAAATCCCATACTTCTCAGCGTACGGCCGGATCTTACTGATGTAAGTGAGTGGATTTTGAAATTCCTCAACGGTTGGTTGAAAGACGGGCGCTTCTGGTGGCACCTGAAATTCAAATTCACTCGTTTTCATTGGTCGATACGACCCCGTACCGCCAATTGAACGTTTTGTTGCGGCCACCGATACCTCATCCCGTTCCTCGCCCGGATCCGATGGTGTTGTGGTCGAAACAACCGTAACCACCGAATCGGATGGCGTCTTTGTCTGTTGGGATCCGGTTTGTGGGCCATGTGGCGGTCCGGCTGGTGGTTTTCCCGTTTGTTCGGTTGGACAACTTGAACTGGACACACAGTCGTCAATGTCATCGATTGGGGATCGGGTTAACGGTCTGGTTGTTCCGATATCTCCATCCAAATCAACGCTACTTATGAACGCTGATAAGGGAGCTGTACCGACACCTAAACCACCACCGCTAGGACGAAGGGATGGCGTCGGTTCAACGGTGGATGTTGTAACAATTAATTGTTGGTTTTGAGACCCTTTTGGTGGTGATTTTTCCACCCGGGACACCATTTTTCTTTTGTTCTTTCCGATCTCTTATCAAATGAAAAGGAAAATTCTTGATTTTATGTATGAATTTTTCACCGGATTTTCAGTCGATTTGAATTCGAATTCTTTAAAATTTGGAAAAAAAAAATTGTTTTAATTATCGGAAATTTTCTACAAAAAAAAATTTCTGGCAACGCTAATCAACCATTTTTCTTTTTTTTTCTTCTTTTCCGATTTTTTTCTTCTTCTTCATTCGATTTTGTGTGCACCCGAAACGAAAACACCGCCGCACTGCACCCTAGACTAATAATACAAACGAAACGGTAACCAAAAATCACGTACACAATTCGATAGGTCGTCCCTTCGATTGGGATTTTCTAATTTTCCGTTTCCGGGATCTGAAACAAATGAAACTAAAACAAAAAAAGGAAATTTACGTTCAGCAGATGGTTCGAAATTAAACTTTAATTTCGAATCCGATATTCAATTCACTTCCCAGACAAACAGAACACAAAATCCCGTAACTTCTTTCCTTTTTCCAATTAAAAATTACTCAATTTTTCATCAAACACGCGAAATCTTCAATTCGAAATTTTCGGAAAAAATTAATTTCCACCTTTTTATGGTAAAAACTAACACAATTCGTGTTTTAATGCGTGGAAAATCGAACTGTACGAAATTTGATAAGTAACGAAATTAATTTTTAATCTTTTCCGATTAATTTTCTGTTCAAAAAGTCTTTTAATTTGCCACCACAAAATGCCTCTTCTTTATTTTAGTTTTTTTCTATTCGTTTCATCGTCGATATCCCAATTACCACCTCCCGTAAGTACTTTTTGACAGTTCGTCCATCCAAAAACCTGTACCCAGTAGAAAATGTCAGGCGGTATTTACACTGATGACTTATTAACTTATCTTATAAGCGCTTCCATTTCAGTACTAGAAATGTATCTATTCGCTGGAATGGATAGAGTAAGTGAACTGTAAGTAAACTGTGTTCATCGAAATGGGGGGGGGGGGCAGAGGGGGGCTGTGCCTCCCTAAGACTGCAAATATATCGAAAATAAAGCTTTTTTTCACCAAAATTAAATAAATATATGAAATATTTGTGTCTATTATTCGTTCGCCCCCCCCAAGAATTTCTTGAATTGGCGCCACTGGTATAAATTCGATAATTTTAACTCTTTTCCGGCATTTTCCCATATGGCCGATCCTCGCTTGCTACAAATATTCATAAAAACCGGTGTGGTAAAGCGGCTCGCTAAGGAGAAGATCGTTTACGAGAAGCAAGCCATCAAGCAAGGAACCCGAATCGAACGGTTGACGGCAGAGGGCAAAGATGATCATGTATTAAGGTAGGAAGCGGAGGTTAATCAAGATTCGTTGGTATAGATTTTAGCCCGATCCGACGACCCGATTGAATCTGATCCATTTTTTTTAGGTTAGCGATAGCAATTGGAGATTTAACTGAATATTTAAAGAATGAAGAGGAACTACGGTCGTCGATGGAGTATGACATTGCTTTTATTATTTCTGATATTCATCGCGCGGAGTAGCTTCATTTCTGCCTCTGTTTCTAATCTCGTAGCAACTGTTCCCATCATTCAATCTATCGGTCGTATTGCTAATGATACTATATATACTATACTAATATACTAATGATTTGTTTGTGTCGGCCCTACATACAAATTTGTCCGTCTTTCTGGAGGCCTTGAAAAATTACCTAGATTATAGTACTGTGTGGGTTCTGTCGAGGAGTAGTAGTGAACATTACTTTGGTTGTGTGATTCTACTTTCTGATTTAGAGTTTCTATCTTTTGGGCCTTTTCTAATAATTTTTGCGTATTTGTTTCTTCGCTACCCAGAATTATTTGTCGTACTCCTGCATCCCTTAACCCTATTCTGAACGTTAGGTCCAGATTAATGTCTATATATTTCACTAAACGTCTTGCGTCTTTTCGGCGTGCGAATTTTTAGCTAACGTCTTTTCAGCTTTTCTTTGTCACCGTTGACAATCCAAACGGTTCTGCAGAGTCGGGTTTCTACGAAATTTCCAATTCAAACAGCTATTTGGCTAATCTTTTACTGAAAGCACCAAATAAGACTATTCTGCAGTGTACACAGCTTGTTTTATTAGAGTTATTGATGAAATTTTCAACCAATAATTTATTCAATCAATCAATCAATCGATGCTCGTTGCGAAACCAAAATTACGAACAAGAGATTAAATAATATTTCAATTGCGTTTGTCTGTAGAATAATGAAACCATAAATTAGCTGAGATTGAGCATATTAAAGGCTAAAAATGTAAGCACGATTGCATCGCAATTTGAGTGTTTGGTAGATGGGTACGGAAACATTCTAAAAGAATTTCCATCGTTATCCGCTTCTCCCAATTTTAACCATCCGGTTAAACATAGCGTCGTGCATTACATTTCGACAACCGGCAAACTACCATTTTCTAAGCCACGGAGATTAGACCAAGTGAAGTTCAAAACAGCCAAATTAGAGTTTGAACACATGAACGAGTTAGGAATTTGTCGCCCGTCATCGTCGCTTGCATCTTCACCACTACATTTAGTGCAGAAGAAAAACACTGATGACTGTTGACCATGCGGTGACTACCAACGTTTAAATGCAGTCACTGTTCCGGATCGATACCCGACCACATATACACGACTTCTCAAGTCAACTACATGGCTGCACAATTTTTTCAATAATCTATCCGATAATGTTGTAAATTGAAATTCCCAATTTCTATTCCCAACCTTAATTGAAGGTTTGCCTCCTCTGAACTTTTAGTTCACCCCTTTTTATAATGAAAGTCATTTGAGTATACAAAATAATGTTTAGTCTACTCAATCTAAATTTTTCCTAATAGCAAATGTTCACACCTGTTCCCAATAATAGAATATCAAATCAAATAGTGAATCTTTCAGTCTAATATTTTTTTTAATTCCCTTAACCATTTAAGATTGATAAAAGACAGTCTTAAATATACAAATTTACAAGATCAATTGTTTACAAAGATGTCCTTAAATAATTTCTTCTATTAAAATCTTGTCAATTAACATACGGCCCATAAATCATTTCAATCATAAGACTATTCTTTTCCCTTAACAATTTCTTAAATGTTATCCTAATTTTTTTTGTGTCTTTTGGATAACAAGACAAAACGTCTTAAATAAACAATTGAATACATAAACTTTTAACCAAATGCATAATAAATACAATTTTTAATCCTGTTGATTTCTAATGCCAAAAAAAATTGAATCTTCAGACTAAACAAATAAAGTCTATATTATGAAATGATCCACCGGGATTCGAACGGGAAAATAAAATACCATTAAATGATTAAAGAAAAAAAAACAATGCTTTTCCTCCCTAAGTTCACCCACTTTTTTGATCCTAAGTGGATTAATAAAATGAACTTAAGGAATTTTATTGGATAATCAGTTTTTTTTTTAATCCGTCGAAGAATAAAGTATTTAAACGTCGTCTAGTTGAGTCTGTTAACAAATTTTAATAAATTTTCACTTAAAATCTAACGATTATAATTACGGTTTAAGAAAATATTTTAAAAAGGTTCAAATCAAAAATGGTTATTGATTTTAATTCTATTTAATTAATCTAAATAATACAATAATAAACGAATAAAAATAAATGAGATCAAGGTGTTATTCTCAGATTAAGTGAAATCAAGAAAATTAATTTAAGAAATATTGTAAAAGTGAATAAATAAAGAAATTTAGATTGAATTTGCTGTTTTCAAAATTATTTGAAATAAAAAAGGAAAGAAACCAATAAACAAAAATAGGCGGCTTTTAGAATTGAAAAAGTAATTAAATTATCAAAGGATTGTTTCGGGAAAGAAAACCCATAATTTTGGAATTTCTTCCCCGCATCCAACAGTCAACAGTAAGAGCCTATCATCAGATCCCAATTCCGCGAGAAGATATACATAAAACAGCTATAACAACACCTTTTGGGCTGTATGAATTTACAAGAATGCCGTTTGGGCTACGAAATGCTGCCCAAACCTTTCAGCGTTTCATGAACGAAGTGCTGAGGGGTTTGGACATTCTGTTTGTTTATATCGACGACATATTAGTGGCTAGCAAAAACGAAGAGGAACACCATACAGCATTTAAAACAGCTTTTTAACCGATTAGAACAATTTGGTTTACATAACAAAGCGTCGAAATGCGTATTCTAACTCTCCTCTCTTCTCTTCTCTAAACTTTTTAAGTCATACGATTACTTAACAAGGAATTTTACCATCGCAAGAACGAATAGAAGCCATTACAAATTTAGTTTCGCCTTCTTCTGTTAAGCAAATACAACAGTTTGTCGGGATGATAAACTATTACCAAAGGTTTATTCCCAAGTTGGCCGAGCTGTTGTTGTCTATTTACGCGAACCTTCCGACGTTGGTTAAGAAACCAGAACCAAAATTCTCATGGCCTCCTGAATGTGAGTTTATTTCAAACAATTAAAAAGGCACTAGCAAATGTGTTTATGTTGGTATACCCTTGTAAAAACGATACAAACGATACATATACAATATAACGACGGACGCTTCTAATTTCGCTGTCGGTGCGGCACTTCAGCAATACCAAAATGGAAATTGGGAACTAGCGTTTTTTTCTAAAAAGTTATCAACAACAGGAATAAAATATTCCACGTTTGCCGAGAACTGCTTGCTATATACTTAGCAATAAAACATTTTCGGTACTTTGTGGAAGGTAGGCAATTCACGATATTCACCGACCATAAGCCCCTCACGAAGGCTATTGTTTCAAAGTCTGAAAAGAGTCCTCGTCAAACTAGGCATTTGGACTACATTTGCCAGTTCACGAATGACATTCGACACATACACGGCAAAGAAAATGTAGTAGCCGAATACCTCTCTAGAAATTACGACCCGGAAGTATCGACGATTAACTATAATCAAGATATAGAGGGAATTATTATTTATTATTATTTGAAACTATCCAGAAGTATGACTAAGAACTCGAAATATAAACTAAATTAGTCAATGTACCATCGACTGATCAGTCTATTTGGTGTGAAACAAGCACCGGGAAAAATAGACCGAATATTCCAGAAGCACTTCGAAAAGTAATTTAGTAAATATAGTAAATTTGTTGATTATTATGCGGCCTTCATTTGAAGGCGTAAGAAAGATAAATTAGATTTAATTTCTTTTTACGAATTTGGGAATAATTTGTGGACTAGGAAATAACCTTATTTATTAATTTCCCGTCCCGTCCCGTTAATGGATTGAATTTAAATAAACTGGATCCAGAGAAATTAATCATTCATTTGGATTTGATTGGTTGATCAAAATAAATAATTACAAAGTAGAAATATGATTCTCGGCTGACATAACCCGGACGATTTGAATCACTTATTATTAACGTACGAATTGTTGACTGACCATCCTGACAATTTCTATTGGGAAGCGAAATTTGACATTAACATTTCCCCTACCGTCTGATAGAGGCGCTGAATACACCAATTTACTCGGCGTCGCCACTTCACATTGAGTTGCTTTTAAATATTTTATGAAAAAAAGCGCCAATGAATTTAATGGCCGTTATTTTGAAAGCCACTATTTCATTACAATCATTATTTTTATATCAAATTAATTTTTAATTAATCCCAATTACCCACAATCTTTCATTTAATTGAAATATTCTGTAAAAATCAAAAGATTTCCTTCAAAATTAAATTGAATTAAATTGACGGTAAAATTCTACATTGTCCGTAGTCCGTACAGATGTTGGTTAGGTACGAATTGGATCAGCCACGTTTAACGCAACTGAAAGCATCTGTCTGGAAAGAGGTCTGTTTTATTTCAATTAAATGAAAAGAAAATTTGTATTTTATTTTATCAAAATCGATTAAATTTCCTCGATTTTAATTACTTAATTACAAATAAGTAAGTCCGAAGTTCCATGTGTGTGAATTAAAGGTTGTTTAATTGTTTCGAATCCCAATTCCATTAAAAATTCAATGAAATTGAATTTCCGATAAAATTCGACAAAACAACAACAACAAAATCAGTTGTTTACGAGTGTGACGTCATCAAAAAAAAAATTTAATTGATGTTTTCTACAATTTTTTATTCCAGGAAAATCCCCAATCTTGTGAACAACTTTTCGGCGGGAAAAATCAATATTTCTTTAATTTAAATTTTAAACCAACCCATCGACATCTATGGCGATCGAATTTAATTATCATCGGTGATTTATTGGTTTTATATTCCTCCTACCCCCTTCCCCCACACCCATCCATTCAATTCCCGGTTTATAAAAGATGACGGACGATAAGGACCACATCATACATATCAAAAGTAACGTTTAAATTTGATTTTATTAAACCAAATAATCATTTACCGTTTACTGGGGTGCAGATCGAATCTATTTCTCGGTGATCGATATACCGGCATCGATAAAAGCGTTAAACGCTACCACCATTGATTATCTATCGATAGCTGAATTGGATTTGGAGTATGAGCCATTCTTTAAGGATTTCGGACCGTTAAATCTATGTAAATTGTACCATTTTTGTCAGCAGCTGAACGAACGTACAACCGGACGTGGTTCAGATAAACGGAAAATCATCGTTCATACGAAATCGAACCAATCAAATCGAATCCAAAAAGATCGAGTCAATGCAGCTTTCTTAATCGGATCGTATTCGGTGGGTAGCCCCACCATGAAATTAAAATACTTCTTCTTAACCCGCACGTTTCTTTCAAATTTTAGTTAATTTACTTAGAAATGACGGTTGACGAGATCTACAAAAAACTAACGGGTCGTTTTGTACCCTGGTACGTTGAGTATGTGGACGCTTCAATGTGTGGTAACGATAATAAAATATCGTTACTCGATTGTTTGTCGGCCATTCAAAAGGCGCGTAACTGTCACATGTTCGACTTCACCGATTTCAATGCAATCGAATATGAGCACTACGAACGTGTTGAGAACGGTGACTTAAACTGGATTCTACCCGGAAAGTTTATCGCTTTCTGTGGACCGCATGAACGGGGCCGTATCGATGCGAATGGTTACATTTACCATACGCCAGAGAAGTACTTTAAGTATTTCCGAACGAATCGGGTGACGACCATTGTCCGATTAAATTCGGACGCGTACAATGCACAACATTTCATACAGAAAGGCTTTGCCCATCGAGAACTGTACTTCGTTGATGGCGGTACGCCATCTGATGAGATTATGGAGGCGTTTTTGGTGACTTGTGAACAGAGTAGCGGTGCTATTGCCGTTCACTGTAAAGGTACGATTATGAATTAGACTGAAAGCTTTCAGTTTCGGATGTTATTTTAATTCACTTCGAAAGCTACTTTTTATCCGTTAAATTAAATTAGAACCAAATCTGAAATTTCTATAGAAAAGCTTTCATAAACTTTAAAGCTCCAAGAAGCTTTTAACACCGAATATATTTTATAGGCATTGACGAGGCAACTATTTTTCCATCAAAGTAATTGTTTTGGGAAAAAATTGCAAAATTTTGCAGAAAAGCTCATTCAAATTCTGAAAGCTAACCGAAAGCTTTTGATTAAAATATCCTTTTACTGCATTTTGAAATCTAATTTTCATCCGTTTAAAGGAATTTAATTGAAATCTGAAATTTTCGTAAAAAAGCTCGGCATAAACTTAAAAGCTAGAATAAGCTTTTACTTTCGAATATAATTTTATACGCATTGAAATCACTTTACAATACGAATAATTTTTCTGAATCGAAATTGAAAAATTTCTGTAAAAAGCTCATAAAATCCCCAAAGCTCACCGAAAGCTTTTGATGGAAATGTCGTTTTACTACATTTTGAAATGTAATTCTCACTTGTTTACTGAAATTTCAATGAAATGTGAAATCTTCGTAGAAAATCTCGTCACAAGCTTAAAAGATAGTATAAGCTTTTACTTACGAATATAATTTTATTGGAATTGAAACAATTTTACTATACAAATAATTTTTCTGAATCGAAATTGAAAATTTTTTTGTATAAAGCTCATAAAAGCCCCAAAGCTCACCGAAAGCTTTTGATTAAAATATCGTTTTACTGAAATGTTAATGAAATGTGAAATCTTTATAAAAAAGCTCGTCACAAGCATAAAAGCTAGTATAAGCTTTTACTTACGAATATAATTTTATTGGAATTGAAACCACTTTACTATACGAATAATTTTTCTGAATCGAAATTGAAAAATTTTTCAAAAAAGCTCATTGAAATCCCCAAAGCTCCTCGAAAGCTTCGTTTTACTACATTTTGAAATCTAATTTTAACCCATTTATTGAAATATGAAGGAAATCGGAAATTTTCGTAGAAAAGCTGTTCACAAACTTAAAAGCTCAATAAAAGTTTCCAAAGCTTATTGAAAGCTTTTAATGATGAATTTTTAAATTTTTTTTTAATCTACTGCCCATCCGTTTAATTAAATTAAAAAAATTCTCATAAAAGCTCTTTAAAAAAGCTCATCCAATTTTATCTATCTCACTTCTGCCACCAATTTTTATTTGTTTAAATTGTTTTTTTTAGCCGGTCTTGGTCGTACTGGCACCTTAATTGCCTGTTATCTTATGAAACACTATCGTTTCACAGCAACTGAAGCGATAGCTTGGTGCCGAATATGTCGCCCGGGTTCGGTAATCGGTGACCAACAGAAATGGTTGCAAGAGTATGACATCTAAATGAAATTAAATTGCAGTAAACAATTTCTATCTCGATTTTTTATATGAAATTTTAGGAAGCAACAGTATCTGTGGCAGGATGGCCGTAACTATCGCCGTAAACATAATTTAAAAACGTTAGCACACCATCGGTACGGTATATACAGTATTAAGGAGAAAACGGTACGTTCGGTTGATACAACAGACACCGTTAGCGACGTAAAGAATGGTAATCTAGTCGATCAGATGTCGGAAAGTTGTGATAAAATGGAGAAGTTAAATTTAATTAGCGAACGAAATGGTCGAACGACACAAGGGGACACATTGAATCGTATTAAGGCATTACGGGCTACCCGCCCATCTGGGGATAGTATGAAACCGGAGCAAGCGAGGCGGATTCGTACTCGTTCGGTTCCGTTCCGGGAATTGCGAACAACGCAACAACCTGTACAACAACAACAACAACAGATCCACAGTCTCTACCAAACCGGATCCATACGAACAATGTCCAGCCCATTTAAATCGTCGACAATAAATGGGCCATATCGGAACGATGTCGGCTCAATTCGACGGAGAAATATAAAAATGTTGTTGACAAATGGGAGGGAAACGGTTGGCGGGAAACCGGTTGTAAAGGAAACGGTATCGTTGACAACCATTACAAAGGAGCCGGTCTATCAGACAAGGTCTGTAAATCGATTACAGGATGATGGTGGGTCGAATCGTAAAACGATTGGACACTATCATACTAGATCGACGATTCTGCAACGGATGCGTACCGAAGCGAATAATAATAATGTGGTGGATGAGGGGAAGGTGTCCGGTGTGACGGTAACAGGGGTAACAAATCGATCACAAGGTTCTGGTGATAAAAGGTGTGTAGGTTCGTCATAGAATATTTCATTTTATTTTCGTTGATTGGGGACGCCAGCTAGTAGTTTTATTTCTATTTTTTGTTTCTTTTAATTATTTTGAATTTCCATAAGTTACCAAGAAAGTTACCGTTTGATTTTTGTTTGTTTTTGAATTTTTGAATATTCAAAAACAAACAAACAATTTTTTAGGGGCATGGTTTTTATAATATTTTATAACAATTTTTTTATTTGCAATATTAACCTAGTCATTTAATTAGGTGGATTTGTCAGCCATTGTAGATTAAATCCACGTGTTTTATTTAGAAGTAATTTTGTTGAATTTTTTTTCGGGGGGAAATAGAGGCAATAAATCCAACGACCTTTTTTTTTGAAAATTCGCCAAAATTTGTACTACCAGCCAAATGTTTTTTGATTGAAAGTAAACTCCTGGGTCTCTCTTTTTCCTTAAAAGTAGTTTTTTTATGCATGTTTTGCTTCAATTTCCGATGATGCTAAATTTTGCTAAATTAATTTAACGAATTTAACGAAATTTGATATTTTCCCGCCTGAAATTAAATTAAGCGCATGTGGTTTTGTTAAGCAAATAATTTTTTAAGAGAATAAGATTATCCGAATTTTGATAAATTAATGAAATTGAAATTTCCGATAATTTGCAATTCACAAAATTGACAGAATGCCGTCAGCACAACATCGGCGAACGGATGGGATGCCGAAAGTTCAAAATCAGACCATGGAACTTAAGTATGGTTTTCTTGTTTCGACCCCCTGCATACCTATACCACTTTAATAGCACAAATACGTCTCAGAGACGTCTTAAAGACGTATTAACGCAATGAATTGTTCTGTAATGTCCTAACCTCTCCTTAAAATTACTCAAAAAGGAGCTAATTTTTAAAATTATTTTTAAAAAATTCAAATTAAATTCCAAACCGCACTGAATCGTAATAATTTAAGTTTGGAAGCTTAAAATATATCTCAAATAACCTTAGAATACTGAAAAGAAATCTAGACTCTTTCTTAAACCATTTTAAATATTCTAAAAGATCTAAAAGCTCCCAAATGTTTGTAAAGCCTCTCTAGATGACTCCTTGTTATCAAATAAAATGGAATAAAATTCCACTAACTGTTAAGTAGCTCGAAACGTATCGAAAGCATTCAATATCCCACTTCTGACACGATTTTTTGAGACGTCTATGCGATGTAATCTCTTAATCGAGTGTGCTATTAAGGGACGGTATTCGTTATATATCCCCTACCGAATGTAGTGTTCACTCGCCTGTCTCTGTCTTCTTTTAGATTGGACCCATCGGATATGCGTTCGCGTCACGCCCGTGACCCCGATAAATCATCGATACCGATAAGACACCGTCGCCAGCATACAACGGACGGTTGTCGGCATGCGATCGTTAACGATTGTTTCGTTAAATTGTACGATTCGGATTTGGATATGAATCAGTACATCCGGAATTATCAGCGGCGGTATGGTGAAACGGAGCGGATGGTAAACCATCGAAAGGGTGGTAAGCGTTCGTTAAGTTCGGCTCGCGTTGAACGGGAACAATTAACGAAACTGTGTCGCCGAACGACCGATCGAATACGAACGAATGGGACGCGGAAGGTAACGCTTGATGCGGCAAATAATAATAATATTGTTCCCGATCGGAAAGGGGCTGAGCCGACCATCGAAAGGGGCGTGGATAATAATGCGAATGTTGTAAATGTGATTGGCGATCAGCGACGATATAAAAAGGCAACAAACACGAAATTAAGCGATAACTCGGCGAGATTTCGAAAGAGATAGATTTCGAAATTTGCCTAACAATAAATGTAGAAATGTAGAAACCAAACCACATTAGAAATTAAGGGGAAAAAGAGAGACCAGAAACGGAAATTTTTCATATCAAAATGATGGAGAAATTTTAAGATTTTTTAGATATAAATTTAGGAGATTTTAAGAAATATTGAAAGTTTGTTTTTGATATTTTTTTATAAATAATCATGGTAAACGGTGCTGCTACAATTTGTTTCTCTAAATTTAAATTCATGCTAGGTCCGCCCATCAAAAAATACCTTTTAACGACTTCTTAACGATGGCCTACAATTCTATATAATTATTTAAAAAGATCTTAAACGCCTAAGGACCTTTAGAAAAATCCAACGTAGTCAGATAACTTTCAGATGGGTAGATCCTAACATTTAATAAAAACAACTACTTAAATATAGTAAAAAAAAAATTAATTTTACTGGTAAAAATACTTCAAGTCATCCCACTTCCAATTTATTTTTATTAATTTTTAATGAGGGAAAAATTGGTAGCCCAGTAAAATTTATTTTTTACTAGTAAAAAAAACATATACCAATCGACGATTTATTTCGTAATAAATTTTGCCAACATTTGCCATAAATTTACAAAATAACTTGCCCAATTATTTTTTTTTTAAATTGATGGGTTCCAGTAAAATAGCCCACTTCCATTTATAAAAATCGGGGATGAATCCCGTTACATATGAAATATAAATAATTCCATAAATTATACTAATTAATTAATTTAATAATTTGACTACATTTTAATTTAATTACCTCACGGGTAGTCTATTTGTGCAATAATTTTAATAATTATTATTAAAAATTTGTTAATTATTTAATTCTGTTAAATTTTTACGTTTTTTTTCCTACATAAAAGGCAACTAAATTTTAATAATTAATAAATATTCTATAAATATTATATAATTGTTGATTGAAAATAAAATTAAAAATGAAATCTATATTATATTTAATTGAAGTGAATGTAAATTAATTAATTAAAAATAAAAGATAATATATTAATAAATCATTTTAAATGTTAATTAATTTTCTATCGAATTGATACTAAAACAAGGACAATTATAATTGATTTTTAACTAATAAAACAAAAACTGTTGAAGATGAAAAGAAAGATTTAAATAAAATATTAAAATTAATAATATTAAATATCATCTAAACGTTATTTTATTTATTTCCAGATTTATCTAGGACCGAGACTTATCCTAATTTTATCTTATTCTTATGTTAATCTTATCTTAATCTTATCTTATTTTAATCTTATTTTAAATCCTGGTAGTGTCCTCGATTAAACGTCCTTGGAGTAAGTTGTAATAATTTGATTGATGTTCACGTACGTTTTCATCCCAATTATTCTGACGTGCAGTGTTGTTCTTTACGTATTAAATTCTCATAACTGTCAGACCG
Organism: Symmerus nobilis; assembly: GCA_027564815.1. Classification (NCBI taxonomy): domain Eukaryota; kingdom Metazoa; phylum Arthropoda; class Insecta; order Diptera; family Mycetophilidae; genus Symmerus; species Symmerus nobilis. The sequence continues at coordinate 35,194 of JANTOP010000002.1, forward strand.
AAATCGATGTTGTGTCAACGAAATGTTTTTGTTGATTACATTCATTGTTATGTGTCCCACGCCCATACCAACCCAGTCCAATACCCGGTCCCGATTTGTTTTGATACTCTTTTTCTCGGTTCCGAATTTCTTCAATTTATTTATTTAATTAATTGATAAATGTTCGTCGCCAAAATGAAAATGGTTGTTTAGATATATAGTGAATTAGGTGTGTCGATAATATATAATTTATAAACGTAAGGTGTAGAAGAATAGAAGAATAGACCATACATGTATAAGTTTACGGGTTCTTCCCATCAATGTTGACTCTTTCCTTTTGATCACCCTACTAAATTATCTCTTCGATATTTGGGATAAAAATCATATAGCTGATAGATTAAAATAGAACCTTTCTGATTCTAAAATCAAATTTAAATAAAAAGGTTCTCTTTAAAACTTCTATGGTACCCAAACAAATACCTTCTGGTTAACTATATTTAGGCGGTTATAAATTCGGAAATGCGTAGTACCCCGAAAGTCGTTAAAAATTTAATTTTACCCTCGATCTTAGACGTTTAGATAAATTCCTTAACCGCATCAGATTTCTTGCTGTTATCGGCCTGGTTTGAAAGCCCAATAAATTCTCGATTAGCAGTCATTAACATTGATACGAGAAACGATATTTAATTAAATTCATAATAAAACGGTATTGGTGGGGCATACCGCGGTTAAGTCTTATAAGACCAACCGTCATTGATTCGTGCATCCCATTCACCGTTCGATTTTGTGAGAATTGAAAATGTAAATATTTTCTTAATTTAAAATTTTGGTTTAAAGTGAAATTTTTTATTTTATTTATTTATTTTATTTATTTTTTTTGGTTTATCACCCATCGCGAGCGCAATAATTAATCTCATCGATTGTTTAAATTTAATTTAATTTTATTTCTTTTATATTTTAATTTATGGTTTTATGAGTTTAGCGAGATAAGGGCTTGCGTGGCATATTATTTATTAATCATCGCAATTTTGTTTTTTTTTTTAACCAGTTGGCTTCTTCGAATTATTTATTTATCTTGAATCGACTGTACCGCGTTGCGATTAACGAGGAAATGAAGAATATAAACATTTTTTTTAAATAATTACATTTACAGATTTACAGAGTTTTACGGTTCGGTCTGTTCAATACTGATTCGAAATTATAATATAAAGTGATTTTTAAAATAAATTGAAGATAATCTAATAAAATGTGTGGTGAGTATATTATTTGACTGCATTTTTTTACTAGTAAAAAATTTTTTTTGCTGCATTAATTTTTTAATTAAAATAAATAATTTCTTTGGCAGTAAAAAAGATTTTTTGTTGGTAAAAAATAAGTTGTTGATAAGATTTCACGTCGAAAATTGCAATCAATCAACAATCCACTCAAAAAATACCGGTTTCCGGTAATTAAATTGGTTTTATTGCTTTTTAATTCATATCAATGATAAAATTACATTTAATAATTAACTTTATCTGATATTAAACTCTTCGGTGTTCCCTGCCGCCCTCCTGCCTCCAACCCCGACTCTGACAAACACATAGTAGTATAAATTATCGATATTATCAGTTAAGATAAACGTAATAATTTTTCGCTTATTATTGCGTCAACCGAAAACAATCGATTGCAATCAGACCTGTTCTTTATTTTTATAAAAAAAAATTGAACCGAAAACGGGTGACTCATTTTAAATTAATTTTTTAAAACATAACTTGTGGGATAACCCCTTAAGGTAGTTATGCCATAAATTCTATTAAACCATCCCTTAAATTGATCGGAAATGAAATTTTGAAATTTTAACATTCCAATGGAATTTTAGGCAATTTTTTTAAAAAGTTGGGATTTAAAAATTTCGTTACTAGAAAACCATAACAAGATTTCGGGGGTTGATTTTTTTGAAAATTTCGAAAAATAAAATTATTCATTATTTAGTTGGGTACAATTCTGCTTAATTAGAATCTCAACTTTCAGATGAAAATTTTTGATCTCCATATTTCTGTAAAACGGTCTGAAGATAATGAAAATCATAAGCAAAATTGAAGATTTTGCAAAAATCATTTTAATTCCTACAGTTCGATTTTTTAAAAATATAACTTGCGAGATAACCCCGTAAGGTCTTTATGTCATTAGCTCTACTAAGCCATCTCTTAAATTAATCGAAAGTGATAGTTTGAAATTTTAATATTTCCACGAAATTATAGACAGTTTTTTGGAAAAGTGACGATTAAAAAGATTTCGTTCGAAGGACACAATCATCAAAAATTCAGGGGATGCTTTTTTTAAGAAGTTTTGAAAAATAAAGTTGTTTATTATGTAGTTGTAACGAATTCTGCGTAATTAGATATTCAACTTCCGGGATTAAATTTTTGTAAAATTCCATATTTCTACAGAACGGTCCGATGATATTGCAAATCACAAGCAAGAAGATAGCATAGAAGATTGTCCAAAAATAATTTTATTTCCTAAATACTTGTTACTCATAACTCATAACTTGTGGGGTAACCCCATAAGGTTTTTATGTCATTAGCTTCACTCGAACAAGTATTAAACCATTGGTCCGTACCTGCGGTTCCTCTCGTACTACGCAGGAATGCTGTTAGAACAACTATTGTCATCAGTAGGGTAAAAACTAACCTGTCTCACGACGGTCTAAACCCAGCTCACATTCCCTTGCATGGGTGAACAATTCAACGCTTGGTGAATTTGGCTTCACAATGATAGGAAGAGCCGCCGACATCGAAGGATCAAAAAGCGACGTCGCTATGACCGCTTTGCCGCCACAAGTCAGTTATCCCTATAGTAACTTTTCTGACACGTGTTAAAAACTCCTTAAACCAAAAGGATCGATAGGCCGAGGTTTTGCTGTCTCTGTATGTACTGAATACCGAGATCAAGCCAGCATTTGCCCTTTTGCTCTATGCGCGGTTTCTGTCCGCGCTGAGCTGACCTTAGGACACCTCCGTTATTATTTGAGAGATGTACCGCCTCAGCCAAACTACCCACCTAGCAGTGTCCTTGATTTGGATCATATCTAAGCCAAGGTGCTAGACCAAATTTCTATATACGCGTCCGAAATGCATACAGTGGTATTTCATTGGCGATTAAAGATTCTAAAAGAATTTTTAATGTCCCACTTATGTTCAACAGAGTCTTCTTTCCCCGCTGTGTATCCCAAGCCCTGTGTATTCCGTTCTCTTGGCTGTAGTTTCGCTAGATAGTAGATAGGGACAGATGTCTCTTGTGTTTTACGTGCCTTTCCTACGCGGAGCCTTTTAAGACACGGAACCCATAGGATCATAAGAGACTGCCAACGTACAGTGCAGACGCGCAGCCCACATGACACCCGTGGTACCAATTTAAGGCATTGGTCGGCCTTCGCCGGCTACGCCGACTCGCATCATACTGGTCTTTAACCCAAGTATGCTGCAACCCTCCGCATACTCGACTACGTACATTACTAAACGTAATCAACGTACTCACCATACCTCTGCGTATGCTTTATCGCTCCAGTTTCACGTGTTTTGTCTAGTCCGTTCGGTCCTACTCTCGAATATGCTGGCGGCGAATATTTTTAGTGCGTCGAACCGTTCTCTCGTGCTTACCAGCGCAGATAAGTCCCCGTCTGGGAGTTCATTTGCCCTTATGCCTGCTGTTGCTCTCTCAGCATCGTGCAGGTTGCAATATCTTACGACGTGTGGCACATCTTCGGTTGGAGCACCGCAATCACACGCAGCAGACATTGCCAGGCCTCGTCGGTACAGAAATTCGTTCAGGCTTCCGTGTCCTGTTAGCAGAAATCCCAGCTGTAGACCGATGTCGAAGTAGCCACACTCTCTGGGGAGCTGAACATTTTTTACGAACATGTAGGTTGTTCGTCCTTTATCGCTTCTAGTCCACCGGTCCTGCCACACTTCATTCATTGTGTTCCACATAATTTTTTTTTTGCTGCGTTTTTGTTAGCCCCGCCAGGTTCCCGATTCTGTCCCAATTCTGTTCCGATCTGGAGTCCCAATCCTGCTTCTCGTCAGGAGACTTCTACCTTCCACTTCAAGGTCCCATGGGAGGCATCCCATTAAGGCTTGCGACGCTACTGTGGATACGGTATGACACACTCTAAGGCAGGCAAGTAGTGCAATTCTCTGGTAGCTGTTAAATTTTTATTATTTCATTTCTTGAAGATCGATTTTCTAAAAATATAACTTGTGAGATAACCCCATAAGGTCTTTATGTCATTACCTTGCCTAAGCCATCCTCTAAATTAATCAAAACTGAAATTTTGAAAATTTAACATTTCCGCGAAATTACAAACAGTTTTTTGGAAAATTGACGATTAAAAAATTTCGTTCGAAGATAACAATCACCAAAATTCATAGGATGATTTTTTCAAAAAAATGTTGGAAAATAAAGTTGGTTATATTTAGTTGGAACCAATTTCGGCGTAATTGGATTTTCAACTTCTGGAAGAAAGTTTTTGTAAAATTCCACATTTCTGCAGAACGGCCCCAAAACAAAGAAAATTACAAGCAAAAGATTTTGCAAAAATATAGCTAGAAGCTGTATTATTCGGCTGCATCCCAATCCAAATTAAATCCAAATTAAATAAGATATAACTTCATAATCTTAAGTATGAATGGAAGGAAATGCTTAGAAAATATCGGGACAAGCCAGGAAAATATGGGTAAAATGGTCTACATTCACGCGACTTGATAGACGGGTTGAGGTCAAGCCGTTATAATTTCTATTTTACACGCCTCACACGTTTCATATACTTGACTGTGTCGAAATTTTTGGAAATCTCTGCGATTTCAATTTGTTGTTGGTGTATTTTTAATAATTCAAATAAAATCAACAAAAACCAGAAAAAATATGCAAATTAGGTGTACAGTCGTTTCAAAATGATTTGGTGGTTATCCTGAATTAAATTGATTGAATTCTTGTAATTAAAGAATCGATTATGAATCGATCGATAGTAATCTGAATAGCAGAGGTACCTAATCTTGTCCATATAGAAAAGACTGTATCTTTGATCGAATTACATTAAATTTATACGGAACTTGTGATTCGATGTTTAACATTAAATAAATATTTTTTAAAAATAGAAAATGAAAGTTGATCGGCCGGTCTTCATAATAGCTGATCAACCGAAAAGTTAGTTGTTATTTGTTGGGTTGTAAGCTGTAGGTAGAGGAAAGGTACATACAACAATAAGCCTCTACATTCAATGACTTAATTTCTTGCAATTCAAGTTTTTTTTTCTTTCATTGAACTCTTGCATTTATTATATAATTTTAAAAATAATAAATTTATGATTTGTTACATTAATTGAAAAGTTGGGTGTTTTCATCGGCCTCTAAAATTGTCTATAATTAACATTTCTTTATGACTAATTTTACATATCTTATTACAGTTAGACATTGCGAAATATTTGTAGCATAGCATGTTTCTAAGAAATTTTCTTTAGGAATCAGAGAATCTGAGTATGCAGAATTAAATCTACGGGTGTAATGAGGATTTTGTGGAAGAAACTTTTTCAAAAAATTAATCCCCTGATTTTAGGGGGATCGATTTAGAAAAGACAATAAGAAAATGGATACTTTTCTAACAAATGGTTAAAATTTCACGGAAAATTTACAATTGGGAAATTACGATACGGATTCAAATAGGGGATAATTCAATTCAAATCTCTATTCAAATAGCAGTTGGGTGCAGTCTGATGCGCAGAAGGCGCAGAGCACGCCTAACTGAAATTATTTCATTTAATAACTTTGTCAATAATCTTCAAGCTTATCGAAAGCTTTTAATTAAAATATAATATTATTTTATTCGTCGACAATTTAAATATCTGCTGAAACTTTAATGAATTGAATTGAATGCAAATTATCTTTGCCCTTTCTTGACAAATTAAGCGGTCAGCCTAAAATTTTGTATAAACATGTGATGTCAATGAGCTTTCGAGATTTTTCAAGCATGTTTTTTGTGGAAAATGAAGTTCTAAACTTAAAGCTTTCTTTGAGCTTACAGTGGATTGAGAAAGTTTTCAACGAAAATTTTATATTTTAACTAAATTTAATAAATCAAATAAAATTTAGATTCCGAATTATATAAAATGATAATATAATTTTAAGCTTTCATTGAGCTTTCGAGATTTTTAAAGCTTTATTTTAGAAAATGTTGAAATGCCTTTAATAGCTCGTTATCTTAGTAGAAAATAGATTTTAAAACGATAAAAATACAGTTCGAAACTTAAAGCTTTTAATAGTTTGGATAAACTTTCTGCGAAAATTCTATATTTCATTTAAATTTAATTAATGGGATAAAAATTCGATTCCAAATTATATAAAAAGGTATTTTAATTTTAAGCTTTCAATGAGCTTTCGAGATTTTTTGAGCTTTTTTTGGGAACATCTGAAATTTGGTAAATGTGTCGTTATCTGGATAGAAAATGGATTTATAAACGTAAAAAATAAGGTTCGGAAAATAAAGCTTTATGGGAGCTTTTAAGTTTTTGCAGAGCTTTTGTACGAAAAGTATAGTTTTGATATTTTTGTATTTATTCTCAACTAATTTATAAACCTGCTGCATCATTACATTTTCTTGGATCCGAAGAAAATAACCAGGAAACCCGGATCAAATGTCGCGATGTCCGATATTTAAATTTCTCGGTGCGAGCCTTTACGAATGTCTCATATTTCTTAGATAAATTTCAACTTTTTCCAAATATTTAATTTTTATATTTTTACCTAAATGTCAAAGCAACTTTCTGCGTTTTTACATTTTTTCTGGACCGACCGGAAAATATTAAATCTGCACATCTTATGGACATATTGACCGCACTGATTATTAGTGTTAAATTTCAAAATTCCAATTTCATTCAGCAATACAAGCCCAGTAAGTGCGTACGTCAGTTTTAGCGTAGTACTTCTATACTGTAGTCTTTAAGTAGAATTAACCTTTAAAGTACAGAGGTGAAATTATAGAACAAACTTTTCCAAAAAATTAACTTTTTAAACTTTCTAAATTAACTCTAGTTAAAAAATGCCTATGAGATCCGAGAAATTTCAATATTGGGCATCTCGGAATTTGATCCCGGATTTCCCAATAATTTTCTTCGGATCCAAATAAATGTAATGATGCAGAAAGTTTGTAAATTAGCCGAAGGAACATACAAAAATATGAAAACTGAACGTTTCATATAAAAGCTTCGTGAAAACTTTAAAGCTCAATGAGACCTTTATTTTTCGAATCGAATTTTTAACGTTTTAAAATCTATTTTGGGGCTAATTAACGTCCCTGTTCAGTAAAGTTCGAATTTATGTAACTTATCGTGATAATTGGATATCGGATACCTCAACATTTGATCGGGATTTCACGACAATTTCCTTCGGACTGGAAATATTTTAAAGACGCAAAAATTCAAAAAAATTGTTGAGGGAAAATATACAAATTTGGACGTTGAACGTTCGTATAAAAGCTCCCTAAAAACTCAAAAGCTCAATGAAAACTTTAATTATTGAACCCAATTTATTTCCCATCTAGATTACGACAAAATTATAAATTAGAAGAATATTCAGGAGAAAAATTCTAGAAAGCTCATCGAAAGCTTAAAATTAAAATGTCATTTTCTACATTTTAACTAGTTGAATCCTGAGACTACCATATACAGTTATCCCTTGTTACTAGACACGTGAAAGGGGGTAGGAGTTCCCCTTGGTCCTTTTCCCTTTTTAAGGGGTAATGTGCGATATATGAGAATGTGAATTCTGTTGGTGAGAAAGTCGAATGGTGAGAAATTCGAAAGCCCCCAGTGTCTAGTGGGTACCAATATTCTGCATCTCCTAATTCCCCTCACCTGTTAGTACCCTTACCTCTCCGTCCCCCTGACATTACCCCAAATAATGCTACTGCTTTGCAATTGTTTTGGCATTTAAAGCAGGTGCTGGGTGATATAACAAATGTACTGAATAGGTTGGGTAAATTCATCGAATCAAATGTCACCTTCTCAACGAAAAACACAAAAATCTTATATGGGATTTTGACCGAAAAACACATATATCTAATTTCTGGTTCCCTGTACTGATTTCTTGACAGGTCTCATTTTTGACTTATGTCTCTGGACGTGATGAACATTTTTGTAGAATATCACTTTCCGATCGGACTTCGTCTTCTCCGAGAAAATCACGAAAGTTAAGAAAAATGATTTTTGGTCGTGTAATGAAAATGTTTGGGGGTCAAAAACGCCCTGAAGGAAGGTCTAGTGGGGTAGGGGGTCACGTGACCCACCATTGGAGTCCCAGATAAATTGTGCATTGATCGCTCATCTGGACCTTTTTCTGTGCGACCCCTTCTTCCCCTTCAAAATGTCATCTTTTTCATATGCGTCATGTTGAAAAAGGTTTAAAACCATTCCGCGCTCTCTATCGGCCGGCTGATATTTTTTTGCATATTTTTCGCACCACTATATTGACGAAAGGTACATTTGCGTGGTACACCACTTTCACGTCAGACACCGTCTTGCAGGCGAAAAACACAAAAAACCGATTTTCACCCGTGTAGTTTTAAGTGTAGTGAAAAGTTTTGCAGGCTCTAGAGTACTTTTAAGGAGGGGGGGTAGGAGGTCACGTGACCCACGGCTGGAATCCCAGATAAATTGTACAACCCTGTGAGTCTGAACTTTTTTGTGGGTCGCCTCTTTGTACCTCAAAATTACACCTCATTTTGACTTTTTGAAATGTGATGAAAAAGTGGGCCCCCGAAGGGAGGGGGTGAGGGGAGAAATTTTTTCGCCAATCGATAGTACTGCCCAGGGGGAACATTTCGCGGTTTACGAATTTTTTGTAGGACCCCCCTTCCCCCCTCAAAACGCACATTGAAAAATATCGATGTGCGGCGAGTGTCACGTGGTGTCGAGCTACAGCAACCGATCCACCACCAATCGTTAGCCCTTACACTGACTCATAAACGCTCGGAACATACTTGGCTGCTTTTCAAAAATCGCAAACAGTTACGGTCTTGGCATTTTTCTGGGCTACATTATTGCCATGTTGAGCAAAAAGATCGTACAGCTCGTTCGGCCAACAGGACGCTTAGAAAATGGGTCGGAAAAAAAGGTGTAAAACCCGTTGCCTTCACAGCCCCTCGAAGGAGGGCCTTCGAGCCTTCGAGTTAACTGTAGAGTTGAATTTTTTTCCATTCGATTACGTGTGTCTCGATTGCGTTAGGGGAAAAAAACTGTCAAACTCGAAAGTTTGCTAGAATACTTTTCTACACACTTAAAAGCTCGAAGAAAGCTTTAAGTTTTGATCCTATTTTTTTTACGTTTTAAAATCGATTTTCCATCTATATTATGACCCTTTGAACAAAGTTCCAAATTTTCCGAAAGAAATCGACAAAAATTTGGAAAGTTCATCGAAAACTGAAATTAAATTTCATCAAAAGTGCGAATTTTAACGACAATTTAAAATTTAACTTAACGCCCTCTATCAGCGTTTAGTTCAATTAACCGAATTCCATCGCTTGTATTAATTGGTAGATGGTATTGTGGGACGTTCAAAATATGATCGGTTATTCCCCCGAATCACCATGTGCTTCTCAGAAAATCTACATCTTTGCTTCATTAGATTTTACCCAGAAGTTTTGATTCGATGAATTAAAATCAATCCATCCCGATACAAATAAAAGACGATTTTCTCAGGATAATTGTTTATTTTATTTACAAAATAGTTAATTTGTTCGGAACATTTCCAGTATAAAATCCATCCCTTACTTATCAAGGAATAAAATTCTATAATTAAATTTTCCGAGTTTTGAACAAAATTTTCCGAAAAAATCAAATTTCTTCGGGACAACGGGGAAAAATTATGAAATTCAACTTGATTGATTTGAATAATTTCATTGATTTTAAAAATGGCACGTGCAGAAACTCGCACGTTACTTAATTAAAAATCGAGATAATTGAGATTGAATGTGAATGCAAATTCTTCAAGTAACTTTCATTTGGATGACTGCGTCACTTAAGATTAAGAATATGCAACCTTCATTTCCTCTTTCGCCTCTTTCTAGTTCCGCCTTCATAATTACTGTTACCATATTAAATCAACATTCTAATTAGCATTTGAAGGACACCGATCTAAATAAATATTTTATTAAATTTGAAAGGAATCTTTGCCTATCTGAACTATCTAACACCGAAAACCCGTGCTGAGGTCCTACAAATATTGGTGAATGGATTGAAGCGATTAGAATATCGTGGTTATGATTCAGCTGGCGTGGCGATCGATTCAAATGATCGAAAGGATATGGTGATGGTACGGAAATCGGGTAAAGTTCAAGCGTTAGAGGATGCTATCGAGACAAGTAAGTAGTAGACCCGATCGATCGGATCGCCGATTTTAAATAATAAACCTAATTTTTGGTTTGGTTTAAGAAACACATGAATTAGACTTGGAACCGTTAAAAATTCATGTGGGTATAGCGCATACACGTTGGGCCACCCATGGCGTACCTAGCGAAACGAATTCCCATCCCCAACGTTCGGACGAACATCATGCATTCGTTGTCGTTCATAACGGTATCATTACCAACTATAAGGATGTGAAAACGTTCCTAGAGAAGCGGGGACATAAATTTGAATCGGAAACCGATACGGAAATTATTGCCAAATTAATCTATCATTTATGGCAACAGCATCCGGCATACTCATTCCGGGAACTGGTCGAACAAGTCATTCAACAATTGGTATACAAAAAATTTTAATTAATAATTTCTGAACTTCTTAACTTCCTTCAGTGTCTTCAAAGGAAGGAGCATTCGCTGTGGCTTTGAAATCCAAACATTTTCCTGGCGAATGTGTGGCGTCCCGTCGTGGTTCACCGTTATTGGTTGGCATTAAGACGAAAACTCGATTGGCCACCGATCATATTCCAATCTTATATGGAAAAGGTAAGCATTGTCTTAGAAATAGGAAGCAAAATTTTAATTGAATTAATTAAAGAAAAGTAGATAGATTAAAATGAATAAATCGTTTGGGGTGACGGTAAGCGAATAGCTGGTAGTTGCCTGCATGGCCTTTAAGATTTTAATCTAGATTTTAACTAATTATTATTTTGTTTTTTTTTGGAGCTAAGCTTTCGCTTCTTTAATTTTTTCTTTCAATTTGAAACATCGAATTTTTTGACTAACTTTGTGAACTTTATATCAGGCTATCTAGCGCTGGAGGCAGACACCTCCCGTGAACTTAAAATTTAGTGGAAACCGATGTGGGATTCAACTTAAGAAATTATTGAGTTATGACTTATGATTTTGAAATAACGGATAATTTATTCAATTTAACAAGTCACTCGTTTAGTAAATTTCAAAATTTAATATCTCGAAATTTTGGTAGGGAAAGCGTAGTAAACTTGTTTAGGGATCGACTTAACGATCATTCAGGAATATCCATACCAAATTCTAGAGATGTAGCTTTAGAAATAATGGAGTTAGAATATAGATTTTGAGAAATGAATATTTTTTTTATTACAAATCGATAAGTCACGCGTTTAGTAGCCTGGGGCGTTTTCCAACTTTTTCTTTTGAGCGGATGGTAATACCCCGCAAAAGTTGCCCACCCATATCAGCAATGCACGCACAAAATTTTTTTCAAATCGGACAATATCTTCGGTTCGAACTTAGGCCCTCAAGTTTTGGAATATTGACAAAAAACAGTAAACTTATAACAGTATACTCTCTAAACATGAATCAGTGCATATATGCTGATTCTCAGTTCATATTCACTGATTTCTACAGTGTATATCAT
>JANTOP010000004.1:5124-35394 GCA_027564815.1 Symmerus nobilis
GCAGCAGGATTACGCACTTATCTTCATTTCATATTTTCCATGCATAATCAAGTGGTTGGGATTTGTGTGGAAAGGAAATAAGTTTTTCGGTTTCATTTTAAATTGAATTGAAAACAATATTTAGTGCTAATATTTCAAAATTATTCATATAAATTTCTAACGAATAAAATATTCATGGATATGTTTTGTAAATAAGATTGAAATTTAAATCTAGAATTTGAAATTGATTATTTATAAAATAGGGCTTCCCACCGCCTAGCTCCAGGAGCATATCTATACCCACATATAAAAATTTAAATTGAACGGTCTTCCCTAAAAAATAATTTACTATGATTTTATACTGACACCCACACCATGAAATATATATATAATTAAAATGATTTCCTCCCCCATTAGGGACCCCACAAAAACATTACAACTATTTATGATCCCCTTACTTCTACATGCTTAATTATATTTCAGCAAACATTCCATATTTCGAATGCATTCCATAATCGTACAAACTAATAACGATATCATGTAAGTTGAAATGCTAAAGTAATTATGATTCATGTAAACAGCATTAAGTAATTCATTTAATTAAATGAAAAATAAATAATCATAAGCAAGTGGACATTACAGGTAGTTGTCGAATTACGTATGTTGGAAATCTGAATTTAAATGATTTTTTTTTTGGATTTTCAGGAAGAGGATAAATAATTGTTATGAGAAATTTTTGATGGGTTGGTGCAGGAGCTACCGAGAGTAGCACCAAATGGGACAGTATAATACATGGATAAATATTAATATTCACTTAAAATATATTCAAAAACAAAATGTATTAAAAAAATTATTTTTAGATAATAAATATTTATAATAAATTTTTTTGGAGTTTTTTTTTTTTAAAATCGAACAAATAAATTATAGAAAAATAAGTTTATCCATTTTTTAAGAAATCTATCTTAGGAAAAAGATAATAGGAAGCAGTGGCGTGCGGTCACAAAAGCTCTGCAAAAACTTAAAAGCTCCCAGAAAGCTTTCTTTTCCGAACCATATTTTTACGTTTTAAAATGCATTTTTTATCCATATAGCGATCCTCCAATGAAATTTTCAATTTTCCCAAAAAAAGCTTCAAAAATCTCGAAAGCTCATTGAAAGCTTCAAATTAAAATGTCTTTTTATATAATTTTGAATCGAATTCTTATTCCAATTAATCAATTTACATAAAATATGGGATTTTCGCCCAAAGCTCATCCAAACTTTTAAAAGCGCAACGATAGCTCTACATTCAGAAATAAAGCTCGTAAAGCTCCAGATTTACTATACGAAATATATAGCCCTTTTACGAAATTTCAAATTTCCCAAAAAAAAACCTTCAAAAATCTTGAAAGCTCATTGAAAGCTTAAATGTGAAATGTCATTTTATATCATTTGGAGTTTAACTTTTATTCGATTCAATAAATTTAGGTAAAGGAAGAATTTTCGCTAAAAGCTCTCCATTCCATTGTAAGCTCAAAGAAAGCTTTAAGTTTCAAATTTAACTTTTCACGTTGTAAAATCTATTTTCTATAGGTCCATTGGTCTTATCACGAAATTTCAAATTTTCCCCAAAAATGTTAGAAAAAACTCGAAAAAGCTCATTGAAAAGTTAACCAAACAACCTGAAATTTTGGCACAGGCGTACTTAAAATAAGCCTAGAATTATAGTATAATAAATTGAATACGCCTCTAGTAAATATTTTAAATGGGACCTCTCTCAAAATTTCGCTGATTTTTCTCAAAATGTCTCTGATTTTACAGGCCTTTTCACGGCCAAAATTCGGGGGAATTTAGAGAAAAATTTGGAAAAAAATTTGAAAACTTCGGAATTGCGAAAAATTGAAAAAAAAAAAATAGAAATGGAAAAAGTTGGGAAAATTAATAAAATGCGGATTAATGGAGCAATGTTATAAACATTTACCCATATTGTTGCCATCCTGTTCCGAAACATACCCCATTATTCAATATTGATTCTTAATCTACAACTCTCACTATAATATTTTCTTTATTTTGCATTATATATGCACTATATGTGCATTATTTGTTTAAATATACCGTTTCTTGTACAGGGAAATTCATTATAGGTTAGATATGAATTTTGGGGCTTGTAAATTATGAATTAAATTTAAATTAAAAGTTAAATCCACCGATAGGTGGAGCGTAGACCAAATTTCGAGACTTTTATTGAATAATTCGATCTAAAATTTACAAATAAGTCACGTCCGTAACATTTCAAGATTTTCAGATATTTTTAATCAAACTTTCGCATTTTTGAAGATACGGAAGAAATACATTATTTAAATGAAAAAAGAATACATTTTTAATGATGATGGCCTTTAAAAAACAGCCCAATATATTTGCGAGGCTACTGCTCACAAAGTTGGCTCTGTACCCTAATTGGACGAAATACGTCTTGTTAATGATTAGACCTATAATTTTAAATAAAAACCCATTAAGAATTTGCCGTCAGAGCTGGGCTACATGAGTTCGTACTAAGGGGCTCTAATAAAAATTCCAATATATTTGCGGGGCCACTGCTCATAAAGTTGGCTTTGTGTCCCAATTGGACCAAATACGTCTTATAGTTATTGATTAGACCTATTATTTTAGATAAAAAACCATTAATGTGATTCTATCGAGATATTGGATTAACCCCTGATTTTATGGGGGTCAATCTAAAAAAAACAACAGAAAAATAGGTAGTTTTCCGAGAAATGGTTTTAATTTACCGGACATTTTAAAATGGATAATTTTCTATAACAATTCAAATAGGGGATGATTTTGGTGATCCATAATAATACCATAAGGTTAGGGGGTCCCTCCCAATATATTTTTTTTTAAATCCCGTCAAAAATCGACTTGGAAGAAATTCAATAAGTTCGATCGATTTTTGTTTCAAGATTTTCTCAAGAATTTGAAAGAAAATTTTTTAATCTAATGATGGCAAGTTTTTATTTATTAATTAAGGAAGAAATTTTACTAAGAAATTTTTACGAAAAGATCAACCGTTTTGGAGTTTTGGTTAACAAAATCGATTTTATAGGATTTTTCTGATATTTTTATGTCTTGTGAGAAACAATAATTTCTGGGAAATTTTTGGAAGGAATTGGGAGCGGATCTGATTATGTACAATTAAACTTAAAGGACACAGTGAGGAAATTGCCGCAATATTCTCTGATAAAATCAACCCCCTGATTTTTGGGAGCTCGATATAAAAAAAAAACATCAAGAAAATGGGTCAAATAACACTTTGTCCAAAAAATTGTCCTTAAACGAAAATCTTGCTAAAGAAATATGTTTCCCTCCGATTTAATTTAATTCTAATAAAATCTGAAATTTTCCAACAAAAGCTCCAAAATAGCTTAAAAACTCAAAGAATGCGTTGGGTTTAGGATATATTTTCATTCGTATTGACACGTATTTTCTATCCGAATAAATAAACGTAACGTCGTCGAAATTGAAAATATTTCACGTTTCACGTAAACTTGCGAGTTCAGCGAAAGCTTTAAGTTTTGAAAAAATTTTATTTAAATCTAAAACGTTTCTATGAAAGCTCTACGAATGCTTTTTATGCTCAAAGAATGCTGGAAATTTTTTTGGTATTGAAACCTACTTTCAAATAATTTAACTACAGCAAAACATGAGATGTTATCGCCGAAAGCTCGGTTTAAACTTGGGAGCCTATTGAAAGCTATACAATTTGAATACAATTCTATACGTTTTCAATGCTCAAAAAATGCTTCATATTTATAATCTAATTTTATTCGCACCTAATTTCTATTCAATTAACTTCGACAAAGCTTAAATTGTTATGACAAATGCTCCACATACACTAAAGAACTCACCAAGAGCTTTAAGTTCTGAAAAAAATTTATATGTTTTGGGATCTGATTTTAATCCGAATAATTCAATTTAAATCAAATGTGAAATTTTCCTACAAAAGCTTCACAAAAACTTGAAAGCTCAAAGAATGCTTCGGGTTTGGGACATAATTTTTTTTTTCGTATTCACACCTATTTTCTATCCAAATAAATTAACTGCATCAAAAGTCAAAATGTTACAGCAAAAGCTCGGTATAAATTCACAAGCTCAGCGAAGGCTTTAAGTTTTGAATAAGAGTTTTGAACCTATTTTAGCCCGAGGAAATAAATTACAATCAAACCTGAAATTATCTTACAAAAACGTCACCAAATTTTAAAAGCTCAAAGTGAGCTTTGGATTTTTTACATAATTCTATTCGTATTGACATTATTTTTCCCCAAACAACCAAAAGATATTAATATAATTCAGGCTCCAAGAATATACGGGCTCTAGGCCCGGGCTTAAACTGATGTACGGAAGACGAGGCCCTGAACCATATAATCTTTTAAATGATTCCACTTTGAATTTGAATTTTGTTGGCAGCAAACAGCGGAGAATTTAAAAAATCATCGGATCACAGAGTTTTATTAGAAATTGATATGTAAATTTGATTAATTTGAGAATTTGAGTGAAAAATAATTTTAACTCAAAATCTTTCACTCAAAATGAATTATTTGAAAAATAAATATATGAAAAATTAAAAACAAATTATTTATTTTAAATAAATTTATTAAAAGTTTTTTTCAATAAAATATTTCATCTTCAGTCCTCCATCACCCATCTCCTGAATTTTCATATCGTAAATTTGGTATACCAATGATCACATCCCCTGCCTGAGTGATTCTCGTTCTAAATTATTAAATAAATAAATTAATAAATAAATTAATAATTAGAAAATATTAAATAAATTATCTTTTAGGTTCAGGGTCTAAGACCTTAAAAAAATATGTCCCTGCCCTCCCTGAATTTTCATTACTCTGATAAAGTTATCAATCTTCACAACATCCTAAACCCTCTACCCCTTCATCTTTACCTATTTTTTTCTACCGTATCTATTTCAGAATTTTGGATTTTTTATTTTCGAAAAATTGAGCAAATTTTGATATTCGTTTTAAAAAAGAATTTCTGTTTTTTTACAGGGTCGTTTATTTTAATGGTTAAATTTTACTTGTTTACTCCAACACGTACTAATTCCAAATAGTTTAGTAAAATAAAAATTACAAGCATAATTCTGGATAATTCAGTGGATTAATAAAAATTTTAAATGTAAATTTTAAGATTTATAAAAAACTAAAAGAAATGAAAAAAAAAACGGTAAGGTAGGAAGAATATCCGTAAACCATTATAAGCATTAGGTATATGAATTAAAACTTCAAAATATTGTATTAGAGAAGTTATAAAAATCTTCTTAAAATACCGTATAACTCTAAATATAATGAAGCATTCCAATACATAACCTGTCTGTGTTAATCTTGAAGTAAATGATCTAAAAGTCAAGTCACGCAAAAATATATGATTTCTATAATCCCTGAAGCCAAGAGAGAGGTTGACTAAGGTATCTGGGATATAAAATATAATAATATAAAGTACAATGATGGCAATATGAATAGGGGCGGCGTGATATCATTTAAAAGTGGAAGTAAAAACCTGTCTAACCTCCGTTCCCACCCATATTCGGGGCGAAATGTATACACATTCCTCCATTTTTAACGTGCATCAAACATCCATCCCGTAAATCCTTGCACGTATGTTTTAGTTGAAATATACTCTACGCATTATAACTTCTATTTTCTATGGACTTCGTATTTCGGTTTTCTACATACATAAGTAATGTATTATAATGACTAAATCCTATGACTATGATACAAGTGTTTCTTATACCTAGATGGATATAGGAATATGGGAATGCAAGAAAAGGTGTGTAGGTATATACATTAGATTCCATAGGATATACGATGATTCTATGGAAAAATGGAATATTATAAGGTTTTATGAAGAAGAGTGATAAAAGGTCCTTTGGAATGAGATGGGCCATTTAATGCTTTCTTTAAAAATAAAAATTTTCTTTCCATATTTAAATTATATCCCCAAACTATGAGACTTGAAGGAAAAAGAAAGATTTATTTAAGGACTCTAAAAAAATGTACATTCGAAAAGCTATCCATGTGACATTGAAGCACGTTTACAAGGATTTCATTCTTTACGCAAGCATTCCCGATTATTATGGTGACTTTAATGGGTGTTACACCTCAAGAACACAAGTGCCGAAAAATATTGTTTACCCAGATTAGGGGTTTTTGTGATATGAATAAATATTATCGTTGGCGGAGAGAAAAGTCATTAATATTTGTTAAGTAAAATTTCTATTTAAAAGATACGATAATATTACACATGTAGTTTTTGGTGTTCTACCACCGATCTCCCCCCCATACCAACCCCATAAATATTTCTCCCCAATTATACTTCGTATAAATATTTAATAAATCCCCAAATTACTTAAATACGTTTATATACTTAATTTACATTCACCCTCTCACTCATATCAATTTTAGATACATCCCTAATACGTGGTATCCATCCCTTATATTATTTCAGATAAGTTGTGGTGCACCAAACATTAAACTGCAAAATTTAGCTACATTCAAGCGTTTTACAAAACGTAATTAATGGTGGTAGTTGTATCCACACGGCGTTTTATTTAATTTCCCTGACTGGTTTAGTTAGATTTTATTGAAATTTTTCACGTCTATAATAAATCACCCGGTAAATGCGCTTATACCGTAATTATAAATTCGGTTTTTCATATCCTATAAATTCGGGCGATATTTAGAGATTAATTTTTAATTTAAGAAAGGATGTAGATATTTTATATTTTGATGTTGGACCGAATATCTAGAGATAAGAAATTAACAGGGTGCCTTGGTCTGTTCAAAGTTAAAAAGAAAATTCTAATCAGACCTAGATAGCATTTGAGTTAAGGTAGAAATATTATAAATATTCTCGATTAATTATTTAATAATTCGGGTTTTCATTACAAAAATTGCCTTCATATTTTTATAGGATTGGAGCGACGAGGAATTGGAAATAATTGACTGGCCGGTCGGACTCAAAAATATTTTGAAAATTTTTTTTTCAAAAATTTCACCAAATGAGAAATTTTTTGTTAATTCAAAAATTTCTTGAAAATTGGAAATTTTTTAAAAATGTCCGAAATTTCATGAATATGAATAATTTTACGAAAATCGAATTATTTTGTGAAATTTGAAAAATTTCCTTAGATTTAACTTCCCATACTTAGATTTTACGATTCCTTTATAAAATTCTCTGGAATTTTAAGTTTTCTGGGAAGCAGTTAAATCGAAAGTTTGGATGGATTTTCTACCAAAAATAAAAAAAGGCTTATTTTTTTGAAAAAGTTTTTTTTTTAAAAAACTCTCTGGTAATTATTTCGAAGTAATTTCTCATCATTGGATTAAAAAATTTATGAATTTTTTTTAATTCCGAATAATTTCTTCAAATAATTTGAAACAAAAATTGATCGAGCCTTTATGTGGGATTTTTAAAATATAAGTTATGAGGGGACATCCTGAACTTAAGGTATCGATAGTTCCCTTAAATTATCCCCTACTTGAATCCACTTCTAAAATTTCAAAAATAATTTTTTCAAAAAAATTATAAACATTTCCTTGAAGAGAACCCATTTATCTGCTCTCTTTTTATATCAACCCCTATAAATTCAGGGGGTTAATATTTTGAAAAAAATTGTACTATAATTTACTTACTGTACCTTTAGGTTTAATTCGGCATAATTAAATTGCCCGGTTTTTTTTAAAGAAATTTTATATTTTCCGTCGGTCGATAAAATCGATTTTTTCCCAAAAAAATAGGATTTTTTTTCGTCAAACGAAGGGTGGATTTTTTCAAAAAATTTTGCCTAGAAACATCTATTCATTAATTATTTAGAAATATTTCTGAGTCACTGGATTAGTAGTTTTTTGAAAAATTTTTAAAAAATTTTGATCCAAAAATCTTGAATGAAAATAGATCGATTTATGGTCGGATTTTAAAAATAAAAGTTGTGTGGGGACTTTCTAAGTTTGAGGTGTTAATAGATTACCCTAAATATCCCATGTTTGAATCAAATTCGAAATTTTAAAATTTTAAATTTTCTGGGAAATTATAACCATTTTATAACAGAAAAATATCCTCTAGAAGTTCATTGATTTAATTTATTAGATAATTTAATTTCCATCCTTTTATACTTACCACTGCCTCCTCTAGAAGTCTTTCCAAATTTCTATAAAAAAATAATAATTCCCCGAACAACTATTTTCCCATCTTCCTTAAAAATATGTAGACCGCCCGTCCCATATTCAACCCCAATGAACTTAAATCAAAAATAATTTTGAAAACCAATTTTTCTTTGCCAATAGCTGAACCTAATATTTTAGAAAAATTTTCGGAACTCGGGAAATGTCGGGAAATTCGACTAAAAAATCGTTTTATATACGCGAGAATATCGGAATGTCACAGACTGGTTCCGTAAGCGATGTTAAAATATTAGGGAACTCAATGAAGTTAAGTAGGAGCCGAAAATTTCGGAAAACGGCGGAAAAAAGTCGGAATATAGTCGAGAAAAATCGAAGAAAACGTTCTCCCAATATTCATTGATTTTCTCGACTTTTTCCTATTTTTTCCGATTTATTCCCATATTCGGAACTATTCGAAGTCGGGACCCAATTTTTATGAGTTTTCCCGGTTTGTTCCTGGGGCTTTACTCAATTTTCTAGATTTCATTCTTTATCTGGAGCTTTTTCTTATCACAAGTCCTATTTCCCTGACTTCGGCTGGAATTTTTCTAACTTTTTCGGACTTTATTCGAATTTATGCTCTTAATAATCTTTTTTCCAATTTTTCGGGGAAAAACTCCAATTTTTCGAATTACGATAATTTTTCCAACCATTTTCTGACTTATACCGATTTTCTGTGATTTTTTCCAACTTTGCCCGACATTTTTCTGGTCTTTTCTTAAATTTTTTCCTTCTCATAGCCAAATCTGAGAGCCTGACCTAATTTATAGTTTATAGCATCCGGGTTTAATAAAAGGAATAAATGGAAATAAAATTAATTGCATTATATAAATTCAAAATTGCATTATATAAATTTAGGCGAAAAATAAATTAAACAAATGTCATTGTTAATTACCGCAGCAGCAATAATTATAATTCGATAAAGAAGCACAAAAATTATAACTTAGAAATAGTAAATTAAATAAAATAAAATTGATCTTTCTTGGCAATATAGCTTCGATAATAAGCGCACTGCTGCATTCTTCGATAATAAGCTGCGATAATAAGCACACAGTTATCAAACTACATTGAAAAAAACAAGAACGTGAATGAGAATAAAATAAACACAAAAAACTATAAAATTTGTGTTATTATTTTGGAAAGGGATGAAAGACACTTAAATTTGGCGCCCAACGTGGGGCTCGAACACACGACCCTGAGATTAAGAGTCTCATGCTCTACCGACTGAGCTAGCCGTTTTCATTTATGTTCTCCTCGCTTGCTGATAATTAGAGAGACTTAATTCTAAAATAGATTCGTTTCTTGGGGCAGTGCACTACATCCTGCAGTTTAGGCTGCTTTGCTTTAAACTTTTCTGAGGTTAAATAACCGCGTCAGATAATTTTCAAATTTTCATTGAATTTTAAAAATAAAATGAAAGAAATGTAAAATAAAATGTCAAATGCAAACTTATTTTAAATTCAAAATTATATTTTGAGCAAATCCAAAATTTGGGGGAGAGAGATAGAGTTCTAGTAAGAAAAGGCCGAAATCGGTAAACTTTAACAAAAGAAAGTATAGAATCGAATGGGAATATTCGACCATTGCTAGAAAAAATATATCGGCAGGATATTTTATATAATTTCCCGAAACTTACCGGTCCAAATCGCATTCTAAAAATGGCAAGGAAATTTAAAATTTTCCAACTTTAATCAAAAAATTTTAAACAAAAGATTAATGGAACCAAATCCGTTAAAAAATTCCTTTAAAATTGTATAGCTTCTACCCTTTAATCCAGGGATGCACACGTAAAATAATTTTAGGGGTAAGCAAATATATTTTGAAATTTTTCTTGGGTTCTATTTTACTTTTCCATTGTTCTTTAAGCCATGAAATGAAAAAGCAATAAAATTATTTTTACGATCTAATTTATATTTTCTATATTCCCGTTAAATTCACATTGTGGTTTTATTAAAAATTTATTAAACAATTAAATATTTATTTTTATGATCTTCTTGTGGTTTAATTTCATTTTTATATGGGGGTATGAAATAACCCTATGTGTTAGGCGCTGTGCACCCCTGCTTTAATCTATTCCTTAAACATCTGACATATCTTAACAGAAAATAATTTAATTGAAACATTTTTCGATAAATATTTATCAAAGTAAATTTAATATTGGATGCATATTTCTAATTACCTCCTTCACAACATTAGGGATAACAAAGTTGTTAGAAGTGGCGTTAAATTAACATCAAGTACTCATCTCATCCAACATCATGTCTACTATATACCTATCATCTAGGAAAAGAAATATTTTTATAAAATATTTGCACCAGCCAGTTGGTAATTTGATATCAAAGGAAAAACCCTTTTTAGAAAATACCAACCAAAATAGAGTGTGTTGCACAATATTAAATGCGAAATAATGTCTGCAAAAAAAAATTGCAACGAACAATCCAACAAACCAGTAGATTAAAATGTATCTCCTGTCTGCACAAAATGTTCGCTCCAACGTATCAAAATAAATTGCATGATTAATGAAAATATCTCTTTGTAACAGATTTTCATTCTGATGACTCGAATTCGCCCTATTTATACGTCCTACTTACTGGAAAAAAATAAAAATAAAAATAAAAATAAAAATAAAAATAAAAAGGAATTCATTTCCAGTTCAAAATCATAATCTATCCCTTTTTATTAATCTGAGTGTAATCTTTCAAAAGAAAAACTGTTTCAAATTAATTTTTTTTCCTTTCCCTTTTAAGGGTTTGTTGGTTGCATGTATCCCTGGAATCGGGAGGTAAAATCTGTTTTTAATATCGTGTGTGTTTTATTGAATAGGATGTAGGCACGTGGCACGGTATGGACTGTGTTCCTTGGTTGGTGGGATTGGGATCTTTACCATGCATGTTTGATAACACTTGGTCCTACTTGGTGATTTTCTATTCAGGATTTATATATTTATAAGGGATGCGATGTGTGTAAATTAGTAAAATCCTAAGTGCAAGATAAAATCTCCATACATTCCTTTTTATATTAAAGATAAATGATGAATCCTGGTAAATCAATGTTTCTCAAACTGTACGGGGAGCCTCAGGGTTCCAAGGGATTGATTTTAGGCGAGAATTTCTAATATATAATTTGTTTATTATTTATTTGGAAACAAATCTGCGTTATTAGATTTTCCAAGTTCCGAAAAAAATTTTTGGAAAATTCGATTTATCATCAAAATGGTCCCGAATATAATTGAAAATTTTTAAAGATATTTTAAAAATATAACTTTGTTAGATAACCCTTTAAGGTTTTTATCTCATTACCTTTATTAAACCATCCATTAAACGGTCTGTAAGTAAGATTTTAAAATTTAAAATTTCCCGGGAAATTACAACCAATTTTCCGGTAAAGTGGTTGATTAAATAACCACGTTCCACTTCAACCCCTACCTAATTCGGGGGTTGATTGTTTTTTAATTTTGATAATTCACTATCTTTATCTTTTGATTATGAAACAATACTGCGTCATTAGATTTTCCAAGTCCGGAAGAAAATCCGTGGACAATTCAGTTCGTAAAGTAAAGAAAATTACAAGGAAAATCCATTCTTTTTATTTGATTAATTAAATCTGAAGTTAGATAAGAAAAGCTTAGAGAAAGCTTTTTCAGTTTCAGATTATTTTTTCTATTCAAAATATTTTCCGGTAACGAAATTCAAAATTTCCTGAAAAAAGCTTTATTGATGACACAAAAGCTTGATGAAAGCTTTTAATTAAAAACTTATTTTATTAATTTTGACATCAATTTTTTATCCGAATTATTAAATTTTAATAAAATATAAAATTGTTCCTTAAAAGCTTTCGATGAATTTGAAAGCTTGAAGAAAGCTTGATTTTCGGATATAATTTTTTACGCATTGAAATCGATTTTTTAGTCGAATGAGATTTAAAATTTTTTCAAAAAAGCTCAATTAAAATCACAAAAGTTCAACCTTGATAAACAAAAGTTTACCCAGAGCTTTTGATAAAAATTTGATTTTGTTTATTTGGGATCAACTTTTCATCTGATTAATTACATTTTATTGAAAAATAAAATTTTCCACTAAAAGCTTCTCAAAATCTGAAAAGCTCAAAGAAAGCTGGAGGTATGAAATCTGCTTTTAAACGATTTGAAATCAATTAATTTTCCTGCCAAATAATTTTGCGATAATAAAATTTTATATTTTCTTACAAAAAAGCTTTATAAGAATTGCTAAAGCCTACTGAGAGCATTCAATATAAATTTTAATTTGTTTCCTTAGAGTCTACTTTATATCCGAATAAAGAAATTTTTTTCAAATCTGAAATTTTACCTTCAAAGCTTTTCAATATCGGAAAAGCTCAGAAAAAGCTCTAACTTTTGGGTATAAATATATATGTATTGAAACTCATTTTCGAGCCCAATAAATTAATTGCTACGAAATTTGAGATTTTCCTCCAAAAGCTTTTAGAAATCTTTAAAGCTCGAAGAAAGCTTTAAGTTTCGGATGTAGTTTTGTACGCATTGAAACTTATTTTCCATTTAAGTAATTGTAGTACGTAGAAATTTAAATTTTTGAAAAGAAAACTATGTTCCATTCCTTAAAGCTTGTCGAAAGCTTTTAATTAAATTATTATAAAAAATATACAGAAAAGTTCTTGTAATTATCATAATCATAAACCCTGAATAATAAGATTTGAATTTAATGTTCATTTATACTTTAGCTAGGGGCTCCGCATGAGTTAATTGATAAAAAGGGCTCCTCGATTAAAACCGTTTGAGAATCCCTGCTATAAATACTTCGTTTATATTTAAATAAAAAAATTGGATACAAATTTCTGTAACAAGCCAGAGTCCCTTTTGTGGTTGTTTCAATATAAATTTCCCTAATATATTTGATAAATGTTTAAGGGATTTCGTGATTAAAACAGGATACTGAAGAGGTCACGTGTGCAACATGTAACATTTAGCAGATTTATTTTTTTTATAGGAAAATTGATATCTAATAATATGTCTTTTAATTTTTTTTAATTATAAATCATGACATAATTTCAAGTACACTCTACCCAAATTAATTATAGATTCATATTAGATATTCTGATACTTTTAGATTTGGTGAGTGGGTTCTGTGATTTAAGATGTAAAGCATCGAATTTAATTATTTCTCCTTGCCTTATCCAATTATTTTTCAGTTGGTCGGTTCAAGGTTAATTTTCAGAATAGAAGGAGTATCTACCAGAATGTAGTTAAAGAATCAAATCATTCAGCATTTCGAAATTCCTTAGATATCTAGATTATTATTTACTACAGTTTAGAAATTCTTAAAAAAATCTTGAACAAAAATAGCTTGAATTTTAATTAATTTTTTTACATGTCGATTTCTCATTACCCCGGACTTATTGTTATAATTTTTCCCATTCTCTTTAAATTTCCCAAGGATATTTGAATTTTCATATGGGGGTAAAAGTGCCGTGGGTGCTTGACACTGGGCACCCCTTCTTTAAATATCACCATCTACCCGCTTCATTCTAATATTATTGAAGCATGTAATTTAGAGAGAAATGCGTTAGAATAAATTCCTTTGTAAATCCTACCTAATAATTAGATTTTCCATCATCTATATTATTAATCGAATTTTCTCTACTTTTTATTAGAATTAAAATTGCAACATTTTTAAAACTATTTCATAACAATATAATTGCATATAAGTGAATTGCCAGTTTGTATAGCAATTCCATACGAAAGTTACCAAAAAAAGGGTGATTTCTGTCCCGACCCCTTTCTATTTCAATGAAAATTTTAGTAAAGAAAACTTTACTTTTCAAATATTTAGGTGCCGAATTTTTTGGTTTTAAACTAATTTAACTCTAAATTAACTAAAAATTAACTAATTTTGTAAAGAATTTATTGATCACACAATTATACAGGGTGTTTCAAACTACCTTCATCACATTTAAATTTTGAACGGATCGAGACAAAAAGTTGAAATATTTATGGGATCAATGGGAGCTTAAATGGCTATAATTCCGTATATAAAGCTTTCCTCGAGCTTATAATAGCTTTTGCATACATTTTTAATTTCATTTATAGTTAATGAATCGGATTAAAATTTCATTTCAAATTTAATTAAATCAACTTTTAATTTTAAGCTTTCAAAGAGCTTTCTATACTATCGACGGTTTTTATTTGGGAAAATTTAAAATCTCGTAAAGGGATCGTAATTCTGATAGAAAGTACATTTCACAACGTTCGTTATTTTCAATATTTTCGTAACTTAAAGCTTTCCTTGAGCTTCAATGGTTTTGAAGAGCTTTTGTGGACATTCATTTCAAATTTAACGAATCGGATAAAAATTTGATTCCAAATTTTCAAAATCAACTTTAAATTTAATAGTTGTTAGAAAAGGGAGGGAAAAGGGGTGAAAAATTGATAAAATTGAAAAAACCGATTTTTTATGAAAAAATTTTTTTTTACAAATTTCGTTTTAATAATTCTTTTGAAATGCCGTTCATTTGATATATCATACAAGAAATTAGGATAAGCCTATTATGGCTTATAGCGATTATGGCTTTAAAACATAGGCTGAACTGAAGATTGTTAAAGAGAATTATGGATTTTTTTAAAAAGCTCGTAACTCGCCTAGAATTTTTTTTAATCTAAAATCCTGAAATTACTTTTTAGTTTACCTCATCAAGTATGAAAGAAAAAAATTTCAGTCAACTCGAACGATATTTTACAGCGAAAATTTCAAAACTTCTGTTGATAAACCTTTCGTTTTATCATTAGAACGGGAAGCAAATAGTTTAATAATATTTATTTCGGAAAAAATATCTGTAATCCCGTAATTTCGCAAGCAATAATTAGGAAAGTATTGGGAGACTGTAAATATAGTTCTGGAAATTATCTAAGAATTTTAGAAGTTTAGAATTTGCCTTGATCATCTTCCAGAAATGAGAGACGATCCCAATTCTCTTGAATTTTCTTTTAATTGCTCGGAAAATTTAAAATTTCAAAATCTCGAAATGTAACCAAATAGAGGATAGCTTAGTTGATCTATCAATAATATAAGGTCAGGAATCCCCCCCATATCTTATATTTTTAAAATCCCGTCAAAAATCGACACGTAAGAAATTCAATAAATTCGGTCGATTTTTCTTAGATATTCTCCAAGAAATAAGTCGGGGGATAGTTGGACAAAATTCAGGAAATATCCCAAGGAGTCGTCAAATAAAATTCTGAACGGTAGGAATTAGGAAATGGTTGAAAATAATTGAATAATAACCGGAAAAAAATTCGAGGACCTCTAGGAAATTGTCAACCAAATTCGTGAGGCGAATTTTAACATCTAACCTGCCGGTTACACATATTTTTATGTCGAGTTGAAACTTATTTAAATTTGTTAAAATTCGAAGCTCCATTACAAAATTTTCAATTCATTTTTTGGAAAAGAGGATTTTTTTATGCGAAATTTTTAGGGGACATTTTTTTTTAATACAAAAGAAATATTTTTTTACATAAATGTCTGTTTTTACAAATTTTATTTTCAAACCCGATATTCGGGGTGTGTCCTTGCTAAGTAGACATTTTGATTTGGTTCGTGTCTTGGCTAAATTTGAGGCTCCGTTACCAAATTTTTTATATGGGATATTTTTTTGAATTGCGATATTTTTTTATGGGACATATTTTGTTGACGTGGTTTTTTTTTTAGAATTTTAATTTCAAAACAGACTTTTGGTTCGTGTCTTCGAGTAAGTTGGAATTTTGGTTAGGTTCGTGTCTTGGCTAAATTCGAAGCTCCGTAACAAAATTTATGATTCCATTTTTTCAAGTGGGATATTTTTTTTTTGAAAAGATGGTTTTCTTTTATGGGATATTTTTTGAAAGGAAATAAAAATTTCTGGAAACCCATCTCTAAAAGTTAAATTAAATTTCATCGAAAATTTACTATTTACGTATATATGGGACATTTTTTTTTATCTGGGATATTTTATTGAAAGGTGGAAAATATTTCCTCTCACAATGTGAAAATTTTTTAATCATTCAAAATGGATTTTTTTTATTCGGAGAAATTTTTTGAACGGGAAATTTAGTGGGATATTTTTAATTTCATACATTTAGCAAGGTTTGACTGTTCGTAATCGTAATTATTAATTGCCCAGAAACATTCGAAAAATTTGGATGGGATATTTTTTGGATATTTTTCTTTTTTGGATAAGACATTTTTTTGGGAGGCAATTTTTTCTTAACATAAATTTTAATAGAAAAACAGATTTTTTGGTTGTGTCTTTGCTATATTAGAATCTTGGTTAGGTTAGTGTCTTAGGTAAATAATACAAAATTGTTGATTCCATTTTTTCATGTGGGATATTTTTTTTAAAAGAGAATTTTCTTGTATGGGATATTTTTTGAAAGTATATTTTATTTCTGGAAGCCCTTCTATAATAGTGAATTAAATTTGAAGCAAAATTTACTATTTACGTATGTCTGGGACATTTTTTTCTCATGACTTTTTTTTCTCTTTATTGAAAGGTAGAAAATATTTCCCCTATCATTGTAGAGATTTTTAATTATTCAGAATGTACAATATCGTGCATTGGAACAAGATGCTTCAACCTTAATAAATTCTGAAACTTTCATGAATATCGAAAGGGGTCGGGACCAGAGGGTGTAACTTTCGTATGGAATTGCTGTATAATAATATACGCAAAATGTAAATCTATTTTCTTTGGATCATATATAAATCAATGGTAGATTATCAAACATAAATCAATTTAATGATGGCGTCTCATTAATTTGAAAGGAAGTTCGGGAAAAAGGGACGTGATCTCAATTTAAATATATACTAAGGGTTGCTTCATCTATTTTAGATTTTATATATGGTAGTGGGGAAGTTTTTATATTTTATCAAACTTTCCTGAACATGGGTCAGTATTACTTGAATATCAGCAGAAGTTTTATGAAGTAAAAATGGGCAATTCGAGGACTCAAAAAACAGATCTAGCAGAGCCGATTGATAAGTTACGTTTTATGATTAAGTGGCAATCAAAACTCATGGATTTTATTGGGTGCAATATATAGGATCCAAATTTTAAAATAACTGCCCTGACGATTTTCTCCTTAATGATTAAACCATTCAATATGGAAGCTGCATTATCGGTAATTTACTTATTAATTAAAAGGATCAAAATTTCATTTCAATTTCATTTCAGATTTATAAGTCCATCTACTCGATTACAATGATGTTTATTCAATTCATGGGTTAATCTGAATCAAGGAATTTAATCATTTTCACTTAGCAATTAGAATAAATTTAATATAATGATAATAATGGCTTATAGATCGATTTACTTAAATTATTTAATTATTATATTTATTAAATTCAATAAATAAATCACTTTTCGCACATTATAAGAGTCAACTGTGACTTCTTATAAATCAAAGGGTCGTCGCCTGAATGGGAAACCCTCAAAAAATTGAAAGGAAAACACGCTGTTAACTTTCACGTTGATTTTATTTTCTCAAATCAGAAGTTGGTTATTATAAATCTTTAGGTAGAGCACGACTGCAAGCAATGCGAAACTCTATCAAATCTTTAAACAACGTATTCGTCGATATTGGCAAGTTTGCATGAAATATTTATACCAAAAGCATATGTATTGCTTTAGCGAATCGTATTAAGAGAAACTTTAATACTTGTATGTAAATTTAACTTTACTTTAAAATTACTAGTGTGGGAGGGTGATTTTCGTATTGCTTCGTCGTTTACAAATTTCTTACATACTATGAGGTATCATTACAAATGAATCACCTTAATAAGATATTTTATCCATATATTTTCCATATTATGTTTTGCGGATGATTTTGGTCGGGCCGAATCCTACAATCTTCAATAAGTCTTAAGAAATATTTTAAAGTTCAATGGGCCTTAGGGAATATTCTAATTTTATTTCAACCACAAATTTTCAAAAAAAAAATGTTTAATTCAAAGGAGGATCAAAAATGGGAAATTGGTCGTGGAGTCGTAATTATTATAGCATCTACCCAATTAATCAATCGTTTAATTGTTAAATTGTGTTGAATAATTTAGTATAATATTAATTTATTGTATTATAACTGAGCCACAGTAACGCGTGGCGGGGTCAGCTAGTTTAAAAAATCATTATCTCTAAATATAAGACATAACTCCATCATTTCTTAAGTTATATTTCTGAAATTTGGTACAGATATTCTAGAAGGATAATCAATTCGTCTGTAATTAAGGTTATAAAACTTTTTCTAAGAAACTTCCGAGTAATTAAATTCTGAAGTTGAACGTGCCAAATCTTAATATATAAAAATCTCATGTCATGATGTTCGATGTTACGCTAAGGTCCGAAACCATTCAACGGATTTCAATGAAAGTAGATGAGTGTTTTTTGGTCCAACTTAAAAGATAGGATAGTTTTTATCTCGATTAGTGAACGTCAATTATTTTTATATTGAATTTTAGGGGTTGTATAGAGAAAGGGTTGAATTCACTTCTAAGTTCTATAAATTTTCATTAGATAGCGGTTAGAGTTATGTGGTGTGCAATCTAAAGCGCGGAAAAAATTCATCTATTTCAATGAGCTTTAGGGGTTTTTGAAGGATTTTTTAAGGGCAATTTGAAGTTTTGTAAAATATTAGTATGGAAAATAGATATTAAAATATAAGTAATTAAGTTCGAGATATAAAGCTTTCTTTGAGCTTACAATGGATTGAGAAAGCTTTTAGCGAACACTTCATATTTTATTTAAATTTAATGAATCAAGTAAAAATTTGATACCAAATTATATAAAATGACATTTTAATATTAAGCTTTCAAAGAGCTTTCGTCATTTTTAAAGCTTTATTCGGGAAAAAGTTATTGAAATTTTGTTAAAGGATCGTTATTTGGATAGAAAATAGATTTTTAAACTTTAAGAATTAAGTTCGAAACATAGGGCTTTCGATGAGCTTTTAATAGTTTTGAAAAGCTTTCTGCGAAAATTCAATATTTCATTTAAATTTAATGAATCGGAGAAAAATTCAATTCCAAATTATATAAAATAACATTTTGATTCTAAGCTTTCAATGAGCTTTCAAGATTTGAAAGCTTTGTTTTAGTTAACTTAATTTTTTTACTTTTAAAAATCAGATTTCGTTCCCACAGGGAAAATGTAGTGATGCCAAATTATTCTCATATGAACAAGTTAATTTCTTAAAATTTTGGAGAAATGAATCCCCAGAATTTTGATGGGTGTTTCTGTCCATCCCCGGTAGTTTTTATCAATCCCTTAGGTATAATGCAACGTAATTAGATTCAATGACCTTGGAACAAAATCACTCGAAATTTCACCTTTTCTCGGAAACTATTCCACCTCAAATTTTGTTCCAAGATTTTTCTAACAATTTCTAAGAGAAATTTGTTTTTAAAAATTTTCTAATCAAATGATAGCAAATTAGTACTAAACATTTGACAAAGAGATTTTATTAGGGAATTGTTTTGAAAAATAAAATTCTAAGATTTTTGCCAGAAATTATAGGATTTTTCTTATATCTTGTCAAAAACTTAAATTTCCGAAAGGGAAACCTAAAGGGTACAGTGACAAAATCATATAACAAACTTTTCCATAAATTTAATCCCATGATTTTAAAGACAGGAAAATTGGTTAAAAATCTAATATCCAATAAATTCTAGAGATTCATTCAATTCTAAATCGTTTTGAAGGAATACAGGATTTTCGATACATTTTCTTTGGGGCGGAGAAAAAGTAATGATACAGAATGTTTCCTTAATAAATTATGAAGAAATTAATTTCTCGAAATTTCGATCAAATCAATCCTCTAATTTTGGCGGGGGTTTAAATGGGGGCGAAACAATTAAATTGTTTTTTCTCAAAAAATTTCTCGAAAAATTTTAAATTTCAAAATTTCGATTCCGATCTATCTAGGGGGTGACTTTCTCGATTTATTGACGTAAAAACCTTAAGGGGTTATCTAACAAATTATATTTTTAAAATATTTCTGAAAAATCGAATTTTAAGAAATCCTATAATTTTTTGAGAACAGTAAAGAAATACAAAATTTTCCAAACATTTTCTTTGGGACGGGAAATTAAAAAGAAGCCGTATGGTGCCCAAGTCAATAGTAAAGAAATAGTTTTTTTTAAAATTTCAAAATAATTAACTTTCTAATTATGGCGGAGTAAATAATAGGTTAAATAATTAAATTGCAATTTTTCAAAAATTAGTTTTTAATATCTAAAAAAAATTCAAATTTCAAAATTTCAATTCGGATCTGTTTAGGAGATGACTTATTTAATCTATTTACATTAAAACCTTAAGGGGTTGTCTAACAAGTTAAATTATAAAATGATTTTGAAAAACGATTTTTAATTGGTAATTTTGATGGTAATTTTTAGGAAAAAATTCCAAAATTTCCTGAATACCTGATGAGATAAGTCAAAAACTCACTTCAGGATTTTCAAATAATAAAATGTCTAAGCGAATCGTTAGGTTTTAAAAAAAATCTTAATTTTTATTTAATTTCTTCTGTTTGTTTCTTACTTCTTTTCGGTAACAATTAAAAAAAAACGTATTTTTTTAAGGAAACATTGCTCAATTTGGCTGAAAGTTTTTTCCTGAATAATAGATGAGGTAAACTATAATACCAAATTCGGGATTTTGAAAAAAAAATTTTTGTGAGCGAAATATGATTTTTAAAAAATTCATGATTTCCTTCCCTTTTTTTGTTCAAAATTTTTAATGGATTTTTTTTAGTAAACAAATTCGTTCGATTTAGTTGAAAAATTTTTCCTGAATAGTTTTTGAGTTAAACTAATAAGTAATTTCAAGATTTTAGAGGAAAAAATTTTCTGATCGAGTATGCGCTTGGAAAAAAATCCCTGATTTTTCTTAACTACCTTCAGTTAATTTTCTCGATCTTTTCTTGATCAATGTTTTTAAATGAAATTTATTTCTAATAAAAATTTACTCGGTTTAGTTGGAAATTTTTTTCTGAATATTGAATGAGGTTAAGAATAAACTAATTTCAGGATTTTGAAAAATAAAAATTTCTGAGCAAGCTACGAAATTTTAAAAAATTCATGACATCAGAATAATATTTTTTTAATAAAAATTCCATTATCTATTCTTTCATTCTATTCTTTATATTATTATAAAAAAAACACGAATAATTTATGTTTACTAAAAAATAGCAAAACTATACTTAGTAAAAGATTTGGGTAAAAATATATGTCGAACAATTTTTTAGTAAAAAGAATTCCCCCCGGAAACGATAATCTCGATTAAAAAAAAAATTTTAAAAATATTTAATAACGAAAAATGTTTCAGTAAAAATTACAGTAAAAAAATTTTTAGTAAAAATATAGTTCATAGGAAAATAAAAACAGGGGAGACTACATTGAATATTATTAATTTTTCCAAGAAATTTTTCAAAAATTCATAAATAACTTGCTCTCAAAATTTATTTCTCGAAAATCTGAAATTAGTTTTTTGATAACTATTGAGAGAAAAAATTTGTCATAAAAATTTTTAAATTTTATGATCAGGGAAGAGCAAGGAAATTAACAGAAAATCATTAAGAAAATCGTAGCTCGTTCAAAAATTTTTTTTTTCCAAAATTCTAAAATTAATTATTAGTTTAACTCAATTTCATTTTAAAAATTTTGATCAAATGACAGCCTGAAGAATTTAAATGAAAATCAGGCTTTTTTAAAAGCCTGTAACTCGCCCAAAAAATTTTTTTCTCTAAAATCCTAAAATTACTTTATGGTTTACCTAATCAGGTATTCAGTAAAAAATTTTCGATCAAATTGAGCGAATATTTATTTAAAAAAAAGCATCAATTTAAAATTTTGAAAAAAAATATTCAAGTTTGATGACTTGAAGACTTATTAAAGAAAATCATTGATTTTTTAAAGACTCATAACTCGTTAAAAAAATTTTTTTCTCCAAAATCCTTAAGTAATTTATTTATTTACATCATTTGCGTTCAGGAAAAATTTACAGGATGACTCAAAAACTCAAGGTCATTTAATTTATTTAATTGTTCTGAACATACCGCTTAATTTTAATTGCCTATATTTGAAATTTAGAAATTTCATCTAATCGAACGTAGAATTTGATAAATCTCTGAGAAATGCCGGGATATTTCAATTTCAAACTTCAAGGAAATTCGGTTATCTTAAAAAAAAATATTTATAAAAATCGGAAAAACTCATCCAATATATTTTGACTTCTACCCCATCATTCATTAAAATTAAAATTAAAAAGAAGAATTGTAGATTTGGGGTACTTTTAAAAATATAATTTGTTAGATAACCCCTTAAGGTATTTCTATAATTAACTGTCTTAAGATATCCCCTAAATGAATTTTAACTAAAATTTTGAAAATTATAATCCTTTTTATTAAATTTTCAGATGAAAGGAATCATCCGATTTTAATGAAATTTGCGGATTTTCATCGAGTTTTGGATGTTTTGGAACGTCTTACGAAAATATAAATTTATATAAACAATTCTTTATTTAATAAAATTTATAATAAATATTTAATAAATTATTAAATTATAACAACGAAATTATAATAAAGTTTTTCTTAAATTATAGTACAATTTCATAATTTAAGACTACCAGAAATGAGGAAATCCATAATTTAATTAAATTAGGATTAATCGATCAATGTTAAGATAAAATTAAGTTTTGTAGTCAAGAAAATATATGCTTTAATGTTTAATAAAGAAAACGGTTGTTAAACATCTAGAAAACGTTTTCTGAGATCTAGAAATGGTTTTCTGGTATTAAGAAATTAATTCTGGATCTAGCTGGATTTTTGTCAGTAAATGATATGAAAGTTATTCTCTAAAATTAACGAAAAATCCTGAAAAAAAGAGAATCATTCTTAAATATAAGAATTTATTTTTGTAAGTTGGTTAATAATTTTAATAATTAAGAAATTAACTCCTTACATCGAGAAAATCATTTTCTTAAAATTCTATTAAATAATTTCGCTACAAACGAATGTTTAACAGTGAACTGTTATCGTTGCGTAATTATTTTGCGGAATGTAATTTATTAATTGAATATAAATATACATAACATGAATTAAAATAATTATAATAATTAAATAACGTTAGTGTTGAGAATTAACGTGCTATCGGTGCATCAGTGATGAAATGTTAAACAGTAAATATCATTATTGGTGGTTCACTGTTAAATATTTAGTATATTTTATGAAATTAATCCATGAATTGAATAAACATCATTGTTATCGAATAGATGGACTTATAAATCTGAAATAAAATTAAAATAAAACATTGATTATTATAATCGCCAAGTATATGTATTACCGATAATGCAGTTTCCATATTTAATGGTGCAACCCCAAAAATCCTTATAAGCGATGGATCTCTGGCTCTCATCATCATTATGAGCAATGATTTTTGTTCTGAGTTCCTCATCAAGTACCATTTACATTTATACAAAGTCTCCTCCAACTGATTAGCCTAGGGAAGAGATTTTTTATGGAATTAATCAAATCTTCGATATCAAAATTAAATTGTCATACTGAATATTCAGTTAGTGTGCCAATAAAACAGTACAATGTTAATTGAGAGATAAGGATTAACATTAGGCAATATGCACTTGGCCAGGTCAGCTGGAGAATAAAGATTTAAAAGAAAATAAAATATTGTAAGTTAAAAATAGATGCTTATAACATATACCAGTGGCGTTCAGTCTGAGAGCACACCCCCTCAAGCTCAAGAAAGTTCATCCAACTCATCGAAAGCTTTTAATTAAAATATTATTTTATTCATTATACAATCTATTTCATCTCCCAATAAATATACATTAAACTTTCGTTTAAAAGCTCCGTGGGAAATTTAAATCTCTTCGAGAGCTCTTATGAATTAAATTTAAGGCAAATTAGTTCTTGTTATATTTCTCCTGAATTATTCAACCATATCCCGATCGATATCTGGACAGAAAATGAATTTTTAAAAGTTAAAAATTAATTTGGAAACTAAAAGCTTTCCTTGAGCTTACAATGGGCTGAGAAAAATTTTAGCTAAATACAGATGTTATATTTAATCTAAATTTACTGAATCGGATAAAAATTCTGGTCCGAATTGTATAAAATCAGATTTTAATTTTAAGCTTTCGGTGAGCTTTCGAAATTTTTTAAGCTCTATGTTAGAATTTTGTTAATTAATCGTTATATAGATAGAAAACGGATTTTAAACTTAAAAAATTAAGCTCGAGACTTAGAGCTTTCGTATCGCTTCTAAAAGTTCGGATAAGCTTTCTGCGAAAAAACGATATTTCATTCAAATTTAATGAATCGAATAAAAATTCGATTCCAAATTATATAAAATGACATTTTAATTTTAAGCTTATAGTGAGCTTTCAAGATTTTTTAAGCTTCATTTTGGAAACATTTGAAATTTCGTTTAAAGATCCTTATCCCGATAGAAAATAGATATTAATGCGTAGATATGAAGTTCGGAAAATAAAGCTTTCTGGGAGTTTTTAAGTTTTACAGAGCTTTTGTCCGAAATGTTTAGTTTTGATATTTTTTTATTTTTATTGAACTAATTTATAAACTTCCTGAATGATTGTATTATTTTTAACCCGCAAAAAAATATCGGAAAATTCGGATCAAATATCGCGATGTCTGATATTGAAAGTTCTCAGTGTAAGTCTTTAAGAATTATTGATTTTTCTTAGATAAATTTCAACTTTTCTGAAATATTTAATTTTGTATTTTTAGCAAACTGTCAAAGCAACTTTCTGCGTTTTTACATTTTTTTCCGGCCGAAGAAAATATTCGACATGGACTCTAGTTATAGTTACCAAAAAAATTGCAGCAATGAAGCCCACTAGAGCACAGGACGCAGTCATTATTTGTCCCGATACCATGAGAAAATGTGCATCATTAATAGTATCGACAAAACTGAAATAAAATTGTATTTAAGTACCGAGAATATTAATATTACTTTAAAATCAACTTCGATAACTCCTTATGCAATAAAATGATATTTCTTAAGTGTCTTTTTATCTCAATATCATTTCGATGCTTCGGATGCGACTCCAATAATTGATCCATTCGATTCAATGCGTTACTCATTATTTCACCCATCGCCATCGTCATTATTATATAATTTAAGAAACCGAAATCAATTAAAAATCCTGATGTTAAAAACCATACAATCGATATTGCATTCATTATCAAAGATAAGCAATATCCTAGAAATGTATTATCCAATCCGTAATATTTGACTGGCAGAGGAGTTGGTCGCATCACATTTTCAAATCGATAATCGATATATGGTTGAACAAACAACACCACACATCCTCCTCCCATATATAGTATTCCAATTAATTTCCACACCTTCAAACTAATATCCGTATATTTCCGCAGAACATTTTTATTTGGTGATTCGGTGGAATTCACGCTATAAATATGATTCGTGAACTCGACTAGTTTGACAAACTTCTTTTGATTCATCAATATTCCAGTTAATTTTACTATGCCCTTTTAAGAAAAATGTCTCTTATACAGAAAGTCAAATTTCAATCGCATATTTACCTGGAAATTCACAGTTAACATGCAGCCGCTTTTCAAGCAGTATTCGAAATCTTGGGTTCCAAATGTGTAACCAGTGTTGAGTAAATGTTGTATATTCAGAAACATAGTAAAAATCGTTAGAAATGATATTTTGAAATTTGGATCAAATACATTACACCCCATTACTGCAGCTAATTTTGATTGCAAATTATAGATTAGACGTAACTTATCAATTGGCTCATTTACATTCGTTTTCTTAGCCCATGATTTAGCCATTTTATTTATTTTATAAAACTTCTACCAATGGTCAAATTATACTGAACTAGATTCAGAAAAACTAGATATTATATGAAGACTTCCGTACTACCATAAATAAATTATAAAATAGATGAAGAAACTTTCAGTATATCCTTATATTGAGATCACGTCCCATTTCACATTGTTTTCAATGTTCGGTATTTAATGAAAACTCAGCGATTCAAAATTATCAAAATTTGAACAGAGAAATCGTCCAATAAAAGGACGCGAACCTTCAAAAAGCTTCAGCAAAAATTGAATGTTTTATTTTTAATTTTTTTTTTTTTTTGGAGATGTATCTTCTAAAATAAGGGAAAAATGTTTTTACACATTATTCATTGGTCCTTAAACTATAGGAAAATAAAATTTAAAATAATTATTTCAGATAAATTAAAGGAGCAATGGATGGTTTTTCAGGGGACTGTTTTAAAAAACGTACACGGATAAAATTCCATTGGTAAAATTGACTAAAATCGTTGTTTAATTTTGCGTTGACAAACGACCTAGGTGTAATTAAACAATGAGACATAGTTAAAATTTGAAAAAAAAAAATCGTAGGAAATATACCACTAAATACTTATTTTTATTGTACAATGTGCATTGACTATTTAAATTGTACATTTACCACCAAAAGTTGCCTTTATACTATTTTTAATTGTACACCATCCATTTTAATAGTAGATGTATAGGAAAATAGTATTTTTACTATTATACAGTTGTAGAGTTACCAACTGAAATTGACTTATTTCGATTATTAACGAGGCCAGGTAGTCTCACTCTAGCGCTCAATCGTATTGGTAATTTCTTTATTTTGATCATTTTATCCATTGCTGTTGACCAATTACGTTGTGTGACGATAAAATTATTACAAATTATTGAGATAATAATTTGTGATGACACCTGGTTTCGAACCTCCGTCTTTACCCCAAGTTCTCAAAATATTTAAAAATTTCTTACATTAAAGATTGCATTTTTAGATGATTTTTTAATAATTTTTTTAACAGAGATTTTTTCAATCAAACTCGATGTCTCATTCTAACGACCCTGTTTAAATTAGGAGTTTAATTTTTTGAATAAGTGTGTTTTACGATTTCTTTAATATATCCATAGATTTAATTCTCCATAATCAGATTTTCCAATTCCTTAATATAATTTCCCGGAAATGTAAGGTTTTCACTAGACTATCCGACGGCCGGGGATTCTTTCATTAAAAATGAAAAATAAAAATTTAAATCGAATCGGTTGTTTTTTTCAAAAAATCTTCTTAATAAAATCTCTTCGTTTATTACTTAGCAATAATTTGGCATCATTAGATTTGTTAAAAAATTTTGAAAAAAATTTTTCCATCGAAAATCTAAATAAAAATCGATCGAATTTATTG
The DNA here is from genome assembly GCA_027564815.1 of Symmerus nobilis. Taxonomy (NCBI): domain Eukaryota; kingdom Metazoa; phylum Arthropoda; class Insecta; order Diptera; family Mycetophilidae; genus Symmerus; species Symmerus nobilis. The sequence continues at coordinate 32,570 of JANTOP010000004.1, forward strand.
AACTTTTTATACAAGTCAATGTTTATCAAGATTTTAAAAATATAAGTTATGAAGAGACCCCTTAACCTTAAGGTGTTGATAAATCAACGAACTCATCTTCGATTTGAATCCATTTGGAAATTTTGAAATTTTTAATTTTCTGGAAAGTTCTTCTGAAATGTAACCGTTTTTCTGTTGAACCATTCTATCTACCGTTATAAAATTAGGGGGTTAATTTTTTAAAAAAGTTTGCTTTACAATTTCTTCACTGTACCCCTTAGTTTAATTTTACATAATTAGATTCTTTTTTCTTCAATAGAATTTTATGGAAATTTGAATTTTTTAACAGGCGGTCAGGAAATATATATAAAATCGAAGGTTTCCGTCAATTTTTTCCAAAAAATTAATAAATAATTTCTGGATTTTTTTTTTCTCAGAGAATTAATTGAGAATTTGGACGATTTTATCGAGTTGTTACAGTTCGATTTTTGACGGATTTTTAAAAATATATGTTTTTAGGAGACCCCCTGATTTTATAGTGCTGATAGATCACCCAAGTTATACTCATACTTATACCCAATCGCCGGTTACACCTGAGATATCAACAGACTATCAACTTTAGGATTAATTATGAGGTGGAAGGATAGGTGGTACAAAAAATGTCGAGACTGTATTTCTGAAGATTTTAAATGAAAAAATATCTAAAAATCTTTAAAACTTCTCGAGATATCTTGCCGATCGTGATTTTCAGCAGTGGTCTGCAAAATCATCGTTTTCAAGTATAATTGGTTAAAACCATCCTTATATTTACCTAAACGATTTGGGACTGATTTTTAAGTAGTTAGAGCGAAAATATGTTAGGTTTCTATGGATTCGTAAAATTCCTAATTGAATATCTTGGAAACAAGTTAACAGAATTTAATGAAAGTTGGTTCAAATAGAGAAGCCTCCTCATAATTTGAGAATCTTAAAAAAACTTGATAGGTTTCCATGGATTCGAGCGATCTATGGTTACTAAGCGATCTAGGCGAAATGAATTTTTTTGAATAAGAATAGATCGCACCTTTAAATATCTAGAATCTAGTTCGAATATCTTGTTCTGTTCCAGAAATACTAAATCTCAAAATCGATGATTATATTTTTTATTTTCGGTAGACTTCTAAAGATGCTTCCAGAACACCTATTACTTCCAAAGGAAGAATACTTTAAAATTGCCTAAACTTAATCTGAAGGTACCAATCTTTCATTTGATTCTAAAATAGCTCCAGAATTCATAACGGTTCCGGAGAAATTCGGGTCGAATTTAAATCATCTATTTGGATTCAATGAATCCACTTCTTCTTCGACTTCCGAGCGTTTGAAAACCTGAAATGCCGTACTTTAAAAGGGGAGGGGAAAGAACATCCAGAATTCTAGGGAATGCCGTTCCGAGATAAGGATTACCGATCTGCCAAATTTTTTATTTGTAGATTGAAATTCAGAAAATAGCCAAGAATTGTCATGGTAAAATAGCGACAACTTCTGAACGGAGAGTCTAATTAAATCGTCCAATGGTATCAAATTAATCAGAAGGGCTGTAGGCGTCGTTTCGTATATTTTAAGAGGTCGTATAAAATCGTGCTCTAAATATCCGATAAGCGCAATTCTGAGCTTGTTTTTGGTTTAGATGTACGAGCAGAATCAGATATGTTGGAATAATTTAGGATTCACATTTGAATTCAGTATACCAAAAAACCTAAAAATTTGAGTCGAGGAGTAATTCCGATGGATTTTTGTACGTTACATTCAAAACTTAATTAAAAATTTAAATTTGACAATGTTTCTTTAATAATATTTTGAAATCAAAAATTGATTTTGCGAGATATATCGGAAAATAATCAATTTTTTTTAAAAAAGCTCGTAATTGACCTAAATGATTTTTTTTCCAAAACCGCGAAATTATTTTGAAAATAAGCTCTTCGGCTATCCAGGAAAATTAAATTCAGCCGAATTGGGCAAAATTTTCTTAATAAAATTTTGAAATTAAAAATTGATCTCTCGGTTAGCAAGGTCACATATCGAAAAATAATCAATTTTTTTTTTAAAAAAAGCTCGTGATTGGATTAAATGATTTTTTATCTCCAAAACGGGAAATTACTTGTTAATTTGGCTCTTCGGCTATCCAGAAAAAATTAATTTAACCGGGAAATTTTTTATCATATTTTTAAAAATACATATCCAAAAATTAAAAAATTAAAACATTAATTGTTGCTCAAGCTGGACGTATGTAACCCCTTAATTTTCCATTCTCAAATCGTAGTATATAACTTTACTGATCTATTATTATTTTCTCTACGTTCCGATGTTAGTTCTCAAATTAAATTGCAAAAAAAAAATTAAATGATACATTTCGCATTTTATTATTTCAAAATTAAAAAATATTCTACTGATAACCCAACACATATCCCTCATTCCTTAACTTATCAATTATATTCAATGTTACCTCCTTCTGATAATGAAAGAGAACCGTATAATATAGCAGGTATTTCCTTTGTAGGTATCATATTCAAGGACTTTTTAGCTATTTTAAGTATTTCCTGTGTGAATTATTCACAATAATTCTTTAACAACTAATTGGAAGGATTCACCAAAGATTTAATTACAGTAATTAGAACAGTTTGTGAACTGAAACAGCCGGAAATACAAATTTTACAAAACATAAAATTATAAATTTTAATCAAATAATTAATTATATAAAATTTTTTTTTCTCGGTTTCAGCTACTCAATTTGCCTCTAGGAGTCCGGCAGTGGAGGAACTTTTTTTTGTGGCGCTTCCGAAAGCAGCTCATAAGTCGCTTGGATGTGA